>JAMLFT010009967.1:0-12251 GCA_026544285.1 Pachyrhizus erosus
CATAAAAATTTCATACTTAAATATAACAATAAATAATATTATATTAATATAAATTTCATATTATAATCGTTAAATTTTTATAACATATTATCAATATTAACATAAATATAAATTATAAAAATATTAAAAAATAGATAAATATAATTGTAATTAATAAAAATTTATAAGATAATATATCAGAATCACGCAAATAAATTATAATAAATAAGAATTAAGATTCATAAAACATAAATAAAATAAAATTGCAAAATAATAATAATAATAATTTTTTAAAATTTTATAATATAAATAAGTTTTTAAACACAAAAATATATTTTTAAGACTTATTTTATATATAATTAAGGGACAACAAGTTGCCATTTTTTTCCTTCTGGTATCCACAATCATCATCTATATCCACTACTTACAACTTATAAAAAAATCTAAAGAAAGTAGAATAAAAAATAATGATAAATAAAACATTAAAAAAATGAATTATATCATGTTTTCTATTTTATTCGTTTCAATAGATTTTACAGTCATCCTTTTAAATCTTCTTTACTATAGTTAATAACGACATGTTCTAATTGCTATTTTTATTTTATTTTATGTTCTTTATTATTTTTTATTTTTTATTTTTTCTCTATCATTTTTAAGTTACCACATAAATATCTCATTTTTGTTTGTAATGTTATAGACAATAAAAAACAAAAGAAAAAAGTGAGGAAAAATGAGAAAAAAAATCACCATAAAAAAAAACACTACCTCAATATTAAAGAACAATACATATATTAATAATGAAAATAAAAAAGAGAAAATAAAAAATTATTAGAGAAAAAAGAAGATAAGTTAAAAATTAAAAATAATCATTTATATATATTTTTTAATTATACACAAATAATAATTAAAATTATATCTATTAATTTATTTTGATTTTTTATTTTAAAATTTTAATATTTTTAATAATTTAAAATTAGAAAGGATGTCAAACAAATTTATTCACATATAAACGCGACAAAAGATATCAAACAAATTTACTACCGTATAATTTTTGTGATTGTTTTAATATATTTAATATTTTTATGATTATTTTAATTTTTACTCATACATATTATTTAAAATAATAAAAATATATCAAATAAATTTAAAATAGAGTTCTTGAATTTGTAATTATCCTAATAAAGGTAATAAAAAGAAAAAAATATTGACTAAATTGTAATTTCGGTCATTCTTTAATTTTTATCCTCAATTCCATTTTTTATTTTTTTTTTCTTGCAATTTTAATCTTTTTTAAAAAAAAAAATCATAATTTTGGTTCTATATTTAATTTTTTATTTTTTTATTTTTTTATTTTAATTATTTAAATTTTTTATGATATTTTGAGTGAATAGGTTAGGTTTAAGATTGAATTGAATTAATATATATATATATATATAATTAAAAATTAAATTAAAATTAAAATTTTTTAAAATAAAAAAATCAAAATCTAATACCAGAAATTTAAAGAGTACCAAAATTATAATTTAGCCTAAAATATTTTATCAAAAATAAAAATACTTGAATATGATTAATTTTACAATCAAAATTCTAAAATAAAAATACTTATCTTAATATTAAAAAATTAAAACTAAAAAACAGTTTGGAGGAATCAATGCCCAAGGTCCCTCCCTCCCTGTATAACACAAGAAGAGTAAAATTTATCTTAAAACAACTAAAATATGAGTTTATAACATGTCATGCTACATAGGTCTAGCCCATAGTCGTAAAAATAATATATAATTTTTCCGGTTCCCATCCGTTCCCCTGTGATATATCGGGAAATGTTGGTAAATAAAATAACAAAAATAAAAAGCAGATTTGCTTGTAACCATAAAAGATCCCTATTTCCCATTCCAACAAAGTATAGTAAAGTAGTATTAAACTTGAAATAGATTCGTCTGAAAATCGGGATTTGTACATAAAACATCCTTTTCTGTAAGCATGAAACAAGTAAAAGAATATATTAACATCGATTTCCACGTAATGTGTTTTTTCTAAAGAGTAAGCTTCACTGGGCATTGATATGCAAAAGGGGGATTGTTCTGCATGCCATGTCTGCTAACTTTCCTAAAAGCTTCGTAGTATTTTAAAAGCAAGGCTCCCTTTTTCAATCTACCCATTTTAGTTTTAAATTTTAAATTTTTAGTTAAATTACACTTGACTATTCAAGTGTGAGTCAAACGCTAAATAGTAGTCTAGTCAGCCCAAGTTTTAATAGGCTTGTAGAGTTTATAGTCAATCCAAAAGAACCATCAAATAATTATATGCATAACTTGTCATACAATTTATTATAAGGTGTTCAAAAAGTGAGTTAACTTGATTTTTTTTTTTTTTGGAGCAGATTTTACCATGAGTTACTGAATATGTGGTTATTTTTTAATAGTCAGTCATTATTAATCTTAAATAATTAAATTACTAAAATAAATAAAAAAATAAAATATTTTAATGGTTACATTGTTTTATTTTTTCTAAAAGATCTTGTTGTCGATGAGACTTACTAGGAACAGTTGTCTTTATTAATTCTACATTGGCAAAGTAATGCAAATAAATGATAGGAGTGGTACTGTAAGGACCTAATTTCTAATTGATATATTTTATAATTTTTACTCACAAGTTATTAAATCAAATAGTAGGTTGGAATAAATTACTTTCATTTCATGAAAATTAATGTATATTAGTACACATAATAAAAAAAATTATTTAATTAATTAATTAATCAATAATAAAAATTGATTTCAAATTTTATAATTCGTTAAATCTGATTGGTTGGATATTATGTGATATACCCAGCGGAGATAGGCGTTTGTTCACCTGTGAACCATTTGCATCCCTTGTTCACAGTAGAAAATGCCTTTTTTTGTTATTGAGAAAAAAATTGGATCTCTGAGTCAGGTGAGTCAACTCGTGAGCTAGCTTATTTGATTTAAAAAAAAATGAAAATACAAGAAAATGAAAAATATAAAATATAAAATAAAAATCTAACATACTAATTTATAGTAACTATTTAAAGAATAAGAAAAAAATAAAAATAAAAATATTATGAAAAATTATAAAAAAGAAAAAAAATTATATTGATATGTGTTAGTTTCACTCATCCAAATTGGTTCAACTCAGCTTTTGAATTAAGTGATTCAAGTTATATTAACATAGAAAAAAATGAATTAAATATTTTATAATTTATTTAGCTCATAAATCAAGTTAAGTAATCATAGCTCGTATATTGAAATTCATTTTGATATCTCTAATTTTAATATTATAAAATAAAACACAAGTGACATTAGTTATGGTAATGTATTGAATGGGCTTTTTTTTTTTTTTTTTTTTCTTTAAAAGAGAAATGCAATGCCTTTTATAGATATGACAATTGAGCATGCCGACTCATGCTTATTTTTTGATTTGTATTTTGTTTTAATTGATGATAAAATAATTGATAACATGGTGGAATTGAATAAGTCTATTATATGTTAGCTTATTTTTGTATATATTATATTATTTTTAATTTTTTTAAAATTAATCATGTAATAGATTCATTTTAGATCAAATATAAAATTAAACTTTATTATGGAAAAAGGTAATTCAAGCTACATAGTCAAAATTTAGAAAGTCTTTTATTAAATGTACAAATTTAAGTTAAAGAAAAATATGAAAATATTTAACATAAAATTAGAGAAAACTTTTAACAAAATCACACAATTCGTATAGAATGTTTGATATGATGTTTTCTCAATCATATTTACATAAATTTTATGATATTTTAAAAATAACATGATATGCTTATCCAAACACAGTTAATATATAAATTAGTATAATTGATAATTTTGTGAATAAAATTACTATCACTTTCGCTATTATTTGAAATGATGCAAAATTAGATAGTTTTTTTTTTAATTTAACCATCTTTAAAAATAATAACTCATATCACTTAAACTTTTTGTCTCGTATATTTTTATCTTTTTTAAAAAATTATTCGTATATATTAATAAAAAAATTAAATATTTTTTATATTTTCTTTACAAATAGTGTTTTATTTTTTACACAAGCAATAAGTTATGATATTAGACTAATTAATTTAACATTGGAGGTTTTAGAACAACTACAAATGTAGTTGCTTAACTAGTCATTCATTTTTTTTTTATCTTAGAGTTGATTTAGCCGGCAAAGTGAGTTGTTTAAATTTAACCACCATTCCTTTATAAAGAATATTTGCTCATGAATGAAAAAATATATAAAATTGTGAATTGATTAAAGGTTGGATTAACCGTTAAAAATACCTTTGCACCGTTACATCTTAGTGATATATACTTGTGAATACATCAGTACTCTGTTTGTTGACTGTTTGTGCTTGTGTAACATTGATTTCATGATTTGGACTTATGAAACACGTCCAAGTTTATAAACTACATTGGGTTGACCGGAGTTGTGAGCCTATGGGCCGAGCCATACATTGTGGTGGCCCATATGAACGACCAGTAATGGGCATGGCAGGGCTGCAAGTATTGCACATTGCAATATAGCGAAGGGTATAGCCAACGCATATTCGTTATTAATGGACGAATCTCACACCTAACAAGTTCAGCCTCCCATTTATTCTAAAGGATATTCCTGTATAGAATTTGTACAGAAAATCCTACCATTTAAGAGAGATAAGAAGAGGAAATAGAAAAATATTGACTACGAAGGACGATGTGATACAGAGAGGTGTAGAAAAAAATGTGTTTTGTGCTGAAAAATCTTGTTGAATAAATAACTTAGTTCTATTCTAAATGGCCGTAATACCTGATTTCCAATCCAAATTTATTTGCAAATAAAAAACAAATCCTAAATCCTTATGGCATCTATGTCAAGCTAGTCAACACAAATACATAAAGAATCATCATCGGCATCCATGAATAGATCCAGGTTGTTCATCACACTGCACATACAAATAAGAAGACACATAGTTCAGCAACTCAAATATTTTGCTTCTCATGCTTGCCCTGCTTTCTCTGCCTTCTGCATCTACTGTTTCAGACTAACTAAGGTAATCCGTTTCTACCCCACCATCCCTCTACCTTCTCTTGTGCTTTACACTTTACAGCTTATATAATAATCTCTGCAATTTTACTTTAATCTTCATTAGTTTTACTATACCAGCTAATACAAGCTGTATTGCTCTGATTGCTGGGTATCCATTAGAACAATCAAATAATTTATTTTCTTTTTACTCCTCCGTGAAATTGTGAAATATTATATATCAAATTAGAATATGACTGTAAAGAGTCATCATAGAGGGTATTGGTTAATGTTGTTGGTTCTAAAGTTTTCATACGTGTTTCCTTGATCTCCAAATGATATTCTATTAGTTAATTACGATAAAACACGAGATAAGAAAGCATTTGTATCACACCTGCTTGCTAGTGTGGTTAATGACAGAAACCCTGCACCTTGGTCGCATCTCTGACTTACTCACCCGTATATTAAATGGTATATATTTTTGTCACTATAGTTACAGAAAGAAGATATCGTTATAAAACTGCAATATCTTGTGACCGACAATTTCTCAGACCAAATATTGTGGCTTTCTTTCGCTTGCATAATTGAATTCCCAATGATATCGTACCCTTAACCCGGTTTAGAGGATGTTCTTAGTGTTTTTCTTTATCAAGGGATGCTAATATTTGACACACCAACCACTGCAAAAACTTGACAACTACTCACCAATTGCACCCCTTTGGGGTTTTCTCTAGGCATTGCTGTGTTAGTGAACTGGATAAAGAGTCACACATTAATCAATTGAAATGCCAACTAATCAATTAAATCATTTATCTCTGTAGACACTTTGACTGAGACTTTAACAATGTTTTTCTCCATGCTCTTGGATGCTCTCTTGACACCATTGGCTATTATGCCTATGTTCTAGTTTGGCATATATGTTATGTTTCTTTCATCATTTCTTGTGACTGTTTTCATGTATAATTAGCTTATCCGTGAGACATATATAACAATTTATATAATAATTTATATAATATTATTTTTTGTATTTATCTTTCTATCATCTTATCATTTATTAAATTTGAAATTCAAATTTATCTTCCTTTTTCCTCTCTTAATTATATATTTTATTGTATAAATTATTGTACAAGTATATTTTTTTTATTTAAAATCTATTAATGAATTATTTGATTATTAAATTTAAGCATTATAAACCATAGGATTAATAATTTCATCTTTGTGTATCAATAATAATAATCATAACAATTATGTCATTCTTCTTCTTTTTTATTATTATTTTATTTTCATCGAATTCGATTAATAAGTCACTGTTAGGTGTTTGACTTTATTCTGATAAGTGTACTTTTTATTATGTGTATATATGATCTATTTTCTTGTAATTTCACTAATTCATAACTAGAAGTTACGAGAAAGATAAATAAGGAATATCGTTTTTGTTTAATTTTTTGTTAGGAGAGTCTTTCAAAAGTGTATTCTAAATGTTTGTTTTATTCCGTCTAATAGGTATTAAATTAATAATAATTAGATATAAATTTTCTTTGAACTTCATTTTTTCACTGTGATTTTTTTTATTGGATGATTGTTGCATTATTATCTTATAATTTTCTTTTGTTGGGTCTTAAGTTTGAAATTTTCATTATAGGAGTTATGAAATTATTGTTTTATGCTTTTAGTGCTTATGTTTTGTTTAATCTTTGTCCATAGTGCTTATTTCTATTATACCCTGTGCATACATTGGTTTTTTTTATTTGGTTGCATAGCCTCTTTTAAGCAGGTTGGACATGCGGTCAATAATAGAACTAATTAAGAATTGACAAAGGAATTAAAAGTAAGTCGGACTTGACCATTTTACAACTTTCATTGTTTTGTCTTGAATATATTGCGAATGATATAATAAATTTTATACATTAAGTTGAGTTGGTTTAACTAGAAAACTTGATATGGTTTGATTTAATTAATTTTTTCATAATATTGTTTACTTGATTTTATTTAAAATCTAAACTATAAATATAATTCAATTCAATTCAATTTAATTTATAATAATTTATATTTGATTAAGTTTTAAGTTTTTATTATTAACAAATATCATGAAATTAAATTTAATTATAAATATAATTTTAAATTAATTAGCTAAAATATGATCCTACGTGAACTTTATTTTTAGTGTTAGGCATCAAAATGAGTAATCCCATGTGTGTGCATTTTGTTGGGTGCATTAGCCTCCCTTTAATTGTTTCACAATCCAATTTAATGCAATCGAGGAAATGGTGATATCGACCACTTCACATCAATTTTCATGAGCATGATTAGTGAGTAATTTCGGTTTCATGGGTCTCACATGTTAATGAAAAAGAAAAATCATGCCTGCTAAATGAATTGCAATTATGCTCTCTTCATTTCTAAAATAATCGATACTTAAGATTTGTTTATACAGATTAAAAAATAAATATTTAAAAAATAGTATTTATTAAAAAATAATTTTACTGAAATATTATTATTCTTTTTTTTTTAAATTTTAATAAATATATTATTAAGTCTTTTAAGATAATAATATTTATTAGAAAATAAAATTAAAATATAAAATTTAATATATTATTAAAAATGAAAAACATTAATTATTTTAAAATATTTTTAAAATTTAAAATTATAATCATTAAGAAGGAATAATGTAAAGTACACCCTGAAATGTGTGGGATAAAATCCTGAAATGTACGAGGATAAAACAAGATTGATGCGGACTGATATTTAAAGTAAATTTGAAGAGAGATTTTATTATTTTTAAAAAATTATAAATTAGGTTATTTTATCAATAAATGTAGTTTTTTTATTTATAAAATTAATAATAAATAATTTTTTATTAATAAAATTAAGAATTGAGCTTTAATAATTTTATTTTGGACTAATATTAAAATAGTAATAAGTGATGTGATAAAAAAATAAAAAAATATTTATAAAAGCTATATTAAAAAATAAAATATGAAAATCCTTTAAAAAGAAGAAAGGAATAAAAAAGGGAAAGAAAAAGAAGGGCATGCGTCAATTTAAATTATATGGGTGGTTGAGTAATAAACGGCTAAATGCTATTCATTTTGATTTATTCTTTAATTAATTATCATACAAAGAAAAGAACAACATTAGGCATTAAATTCTAACCTTTACTACAAGTTTATTGAATTTTTGCAGTAAAAGTCAAACTTTTCCTTGAGGCGATAACATCAACATAAGGTCATCACTGGTCTAACTATTGTCTTGATGCATGCAATTTCTTGTTAATTTCAGCAATGATATTCATTTCATCTTGAAATCAAACTCCACAGTGGGCTTAATCGATTGGCCCAATCCCTGAATACTTTTGCTTCTCGTGCCCCCGCGAAGATTCTGCAATTTGTCTATTTTACACTCAAACGAGCATAGTAAAATGGCTATAAGCCTCTGAGTTATGGACCGAGCCGGGTATTTTAGTCAATTTTACCAAAACGTAATCACACTCCAATTTTCTTAAGAGCTAAGTTGTTTATATTTTATTTTGTAGATTCAAAATTCCACAAATATTTTTTTAATTTTTAATAAATATAAGTAAATCTTGTATAGACGAGAATATAGTAATGATGGTCCCCACACACAAAAAAAATCCTACGTGTCGCAGATCTGTGTGCTTCAATAAGGCGATATTTTGTTTGTTGAACCGCGTGTGTGAGTTTGAAGCAGCGGTGACGGAGCTGATGCCACGCGTCCAAATTCATGTCATTTAAATTAAGTTTCTTAACGGCTTGGGTCCCTTGGCGCTTGGCGCTTGGCAAACGAGAGTACGAGAGGCATATTGGGTCGGGTCGGGTCACACTTTTCAAATACACCAAATCTCGGGTCACAAATCGAACGGCTAAGATGCATCCATGATGATGGTCACCCATGCTATTTAGAGAAGGAAATGTGAGTGAGAGTGAGGGTTTGTTACTTTTTTGCATTAGCGCACACACACACACATTTGGTGAAAAAGGGAGTTTCTTATTCCTTCTAGACGCTTCCATTGATCGGCGATTTGCAACATGGCGGAGCATCACGAGCACGAGGAGGCAAAGGGTGAATCCCTGTTGGAGAAGATTTCGGGGAAGATTCACGACCACGATTCGTCGTCGTCGTCGTCGGATTCCGACAACGAGAAAACCAGCCGCTCTGATTCCTTGAAGTCAAAGGTTTTCAAGCTTTTCGGCAGGGAAAAGCCCATTCACCATGTTCTTGGCGGCGGAAAACGTATGCGATTGCCTTTTTATGCTTTTCTCTATTCTTAATTTCTATCAATTCGTTGTTTTGTCCCCTCAATCTATATGCTTTTTGGCTCTCTCTAATTCTGAATCAAGAAACTTATTCCTTGCTCTTTTGAGTTAAGTTCTAGTGGGTCTAGGGTTTATGAGGTTCTAGTGAGATCTTGCTTGTTCCGATCGTTCTTTTTGTTTCTCTATTCTTTGTTTTACGTGCGATTTTCACATATAAAAATCAAAATAACTGAGATAACCTTTTGGGTTTAGATCTATGATCCCCTGTTCACCCACTTAATATAGGTACCCTTGAAGATCGAATTTCCTTGCTGTGATAATCGATGGATTTTGTGTGTTTGTCAAATTTTCGTTTTTCTTGCATTTAATTTGTGAAGACAAACATTAAGGACTCGTCTTGACATTTTGCTTCTTGATTTACCTGATGTTAGATGTTAAATTAATATGAATTTTACTTTCAATTAATGATATGGGAGGGGGGGAGGTTGTGTGTATTTGTGTTTTTTGACTGAATTTTTTGTTTGCAACAGCCGCAGATGTTTTTCTCTGGAGAAACAAGAAGATATCAGCATCGACACTCGGAGTTGCGACAGCTGTATGGGTTCTGTTTGAATTGCTTGAGTACCACCTCCTCACTTTGGTTTGCCATTTCCTGATACTTGCTCTGGCAGCGTTGTTCTTGTGGTCCAATGCTTCCACTTTCATCAACAAGTATAGTGTTGATGCTGTAATTTGATTTCACTTTCAGATATTCGGTCTATTCTGTTGGTTGATTAAATTGCTTGTTTTGATTTTGAATAGGAGTCCACCAAAGATCCCTCGAGTGCACATTCCTGAGGAACCTGTTTTAGAATTTGCCTCTGGTCTTAGAATTGAGATCAATCGGGCTTTTGCGGTATTAAGGGATATTGCATCTGGAAGGGATCTCAAGAAGTTCCTATCAGTATGTTGATTTCCTTTTGTCACACTTTTTCTCTGTCTACCAAATGAATAATAATAACCTGCCAATTTTCTGCTACTGAGTAGGGTGGGGGGCGATAATTTTACGTGTCCTACAATGTAACAGATTGTTATGCTGATTTCCAACTTCTTTTTTATTAAATGTGGCTTCTGTTTTGTATTATTTAGGCAATTGCTGGATTATGGGTTTTCTCTATTCTGGGAAGTTGGGCCAACTTCTTGACCTTGTTCTACATAGGTAATGAAGTGTTTCTTTATCCTTTGACCTTTACAGTCTTGAAAGTTCAAATATTAACGTGAATTATATATATTCTGATGTGATGAGTTTCTATATTTTCGTGAAACAGCTTTTGTTTTGCTTCACACTGTACCTGTGCTTTATGAGAAATATGAAGATCATGTGGACTCTTTTGGTGAGAAGGCAATTGCTGAGATCAAGAAGCAATATGCAGTGTTTGATGCGAAGGTTTTGAGCAAGATACCCAGAGGACCTTTGAAAGAGAAAAAAAAGGATTGAAGTGTTACTTGAGTCTGACAAAAATATGCTGTAGTGGGGTTTCATTAATGTTCTGTTAAATTTAGATTTATTACGAGTTAAAACCCTATCATGTCATATCTTATTTTTTTAGGGTGCTTTACTAGACATTGTGGAAGAAGAGTATCTTGTATATTTTCCTTCTGCCTTACATGTACCTCTCAAGAAATCCTATATGCTTATGGATGACTTGTTATTGTGTTGTATTTACATCATGAATACATACTCTGCGTTTGAATGCTTTCGTAGAAGTCGTGGTAATTATGTTTTACAACTTTTGCAATCTCGAAGCTGTTTGACAGGTTCCCCCGTCCAGTGTCTGCCCCTGTTCTAACATGGCGCTAATCATTCCTCCCCAAATGTTACCTAAATTCAGATTAGAAACTTCCCTGGTTCGAATAATGGGCATTTGGTCATTTCGTCCTATACCCCATTAAAAAGTTTGGATCCAGTTTACAGAGATATTCTAGCACAATTTTCTTGTTGTAACATTAACCCCCACATGGGTTCGGTACTCGCTTCCGATAAGAGGATTTTGTTGATGAAGAATTTGTAAGTACTTTTTTAAACGCTCGTTGAACTTTGAGGTTTATCTGGACTAGTGAGCTCATCTAACTCACCTAATTTTTACTCATTAAAAAAAACCTACTTACGGTACAGAATTAATTTCTTTTGAAATCTTCACCTGTTCTGACCATAGTTTTTTTATGGCTTATTTATGCAATTTAAAATGGATACAATTTTTAAGACAATGGGGTAAATATATTTCTCATATTCTGGAAAATTAATTACCCAACTCATGTAACCAAAAACATAATTACATAAGTCATGTTCTCGGTTATATTTTTATGTTTATTAGTGTCGATTGTAGAATGAGTCAGTTATGGTAATTTTATCTAAGAGACCTAAGTAGTATATGTACAATTTTGTCACATTGAGCTTGGTGGTGAAGAAAATAAAAATCTCTCTTTTTGTTAGTTGTCAGGTTGTGTGCTTGTTTTTCCATTACTTTTCTAGTTGTGAAGGGTGATTAAGGATTTTTCTTTTTCGCAAGTCAATCATGACACGTGACAAGAGCTTAAGCCTTGAGCGGCTGCCGTTAGAATAAAATAAGAAATTGTTCTAAAATGATTCTGAGTGGTCATCCAAATTTGCTTTAATCGTTATCTGTATTTTATATATACAAGTATTAATGTAGCATATAATGTTAATTAAATAATTATAAATATATGGATAAATATTTTTTTTCTTAAATAGTAAGAGACTACAGAATAATACGTTGTTATTTAGTTAGAATTTTATAAATTTAATTAAAAAATATTAATAAAAATTATGCACTAATAATATAAAATTAATTTTATATTATTAGTGCATGATTATTAAATTTTAAAAATAAAAAATTAAATATATATTAGTATAATGTAGCATTTCTATTACTTTATTATTTATATAAATATAGAAATTAATATTTT
>JAMLFT010009968.1:0-12250 GCA_026544285.1 Pachyrhizus erosus
ATACACGTCTACGTGTAGAAGTGATGAAAATCAAGGAACCATTAAAGCTTCAAATTGGTTTAGATGTCATTGGGAAAAAGATATAATTCTTTGTGAACTAGAAGGAACCTTTGATGCTTCAAATTGGATGAAAGGCTTTGTCTCTTTATTACTCAAGTGTTTT
The DNA here is from genome assembly GCA_026544285.1 of Pachyrhizus erosus. NCBI lineage: Eukaryota > Viridiplantae > Streptophyta > Magnoliopsida > Fabales > Fabaceae > Pachyrhizus > Pachyrhizus erosus. Next base: position 164 of record JAMLFT010009968.1, read on the forward strand.
TAATGTATGTAAATTTTATTCAAGTATTTTTCATCGGTGTAAGTGTTCAACTCTTAGATAAACATTTTTTCTTTCCAACCATAGGGATCTCCATAGCATTTATGTGTGGCTGTAAAGGCTACGTATGGATTCCTTTACCCACTTTACTTCAAATTTATAGGAACCAATTTGTAAGATAGAGAAAAAGTACATTATGACTGGGATGTTTAAGAGCAATAAAAGTTCTACCTAGCATAATGTGGCCATGGGTAAGAAAAAGTTTTACAATCAATATGATATTATAAGATTGTGAATAAATCATACTTGATTTCGTAAGGAACATTAACATCTGGTTATTATTTGCCCTAAGCAAACTATTGTAACGTTCTTATACTCGTTCTTCTGAGATCAACCACTAAAGGATTCAAAGAACCTGATATACACATTAATGTTTATCTAAACAACTTTGTCAAATGTATTAGTTTATAATATAATTTTCATGCATGTGTTGTTTAATCATATTAATATGATTAGTTATCAAGCGATGCATGGTAAAGATATAGAACAAAAATTTATTACAGTATTTAATTTTTATATATATTTGACTAAAACGGTGGACCATACTTCAAGGATAAATCACTTCATGAAAAATAGGAGTCATGTGGATCATAACGAGTTCCTATTGTAATGATTTTATTTTTCTTGTTATATCATATAAAGTTATTTTAAAAAGTGTTTTATCTATTGTAACTCGTTAACTTATAGAGATTAAAATAGTTTTTGAATTTTCTATTTTAGTAAACATTTATAGAGATGTCAATTTACTAAATAACAAAATCAAAACCACACAAAGGTTTATTATTTTTCTTCTCTTCATTTTCTTTTATCACAATCATATCCTTTATTCACACAACTTTTTGTTTCTTCAAAAGCGATATTTTTTCAATGGTGAGTGTGGACAAGATTGAAGTTAGTATAAAGGATTTGGATTGGGCGAGTGGTTTAAGTTAGGGATGACAAAATGAGTTAAGCTTCACAAGGCAACTCACCTAACCCACAAAAATGGTAGGTCATGCTAGGTGGTTTAACTTATTCGTCTGTCTTGCCAACCCGATGGACCACCGATAGACTAAGGTAGGTTTAGCTCCCTGACCTGCCTATATATATTTGTTGAAAACTATAAATTATATTAGGTGTTTAAGATTTGAGTTTGTATTTTATATTTTTTCAAGTTTTTAATGTTTTTCAAAAAATCAAAATATTTATATATTATTGTTCTTATCTTATTTTATAAATTTAATTCCTGTTATACTTATAAAAATTATATTTAAATTAAATTTAGACTAAATTATTAATATATTTTATGTCATTTCATTAAATTTATCAATTTGAATTAGTTTTATGAAATAAAAAATTAGAATTTTTCTTCTTTTTTTTCTTTTGATTTCTAGAGGGTCAGCTTGTTAGTTTGCCAACTCACTCTAAAATGGAACGAGTCATAATTTTCAATCTGTCCTTATAAGACAGGTTAGCCTACTCTGGCCTGTTTTTGAAAGCAGGTGGCGGGATGGACCAAAAATGACTAGATTAACCCATTTTGTCACCCCTAATTTGAGTGGTGGTGCTTGTAGCGCTGTGAATGCAACTTGTATCAGCCAAATAACCTACGCTAGTTGTGTTGGTTTAACGTCTATCCAGTAGAAATTAAATATAATGTTAGTTAGTTTTTTTTGTTTGACTTCTAATTTATCATTTGTATATGCTCTAGCTACATAGGGTGGGACAAAAATTGTATTTAATTGCTTAATTTTATTCTTTGTAGTGTCTAATAGGTGACAAGACAAAAATTGATGCTAAAATGTGAATTTCTTAGTGTTATAATAGAATTTTAATGTAATTAAAGTGCTAATATGTTTAATATGTAAGACTTTCATTAATGGTTAACGAAAGAAGTAATAATGTATGAGTGACCTTCTATTAGTAGTTATATATATTGTAAAAAATGGAAAAAAAAATTAAAATCTTGGCTGAGTTCGAGAATCAATTATGCATGAAAAAGAGTGAAAACTAAATCACACATTACTCTCAAAATATCTTAAATAACTACCCCAAATTGATCGTATAAATATCTATTATTTGACCTCTTTTAGAAATAAATAAAAAAATGAGATACAAAGAAGATAAGTTAAGAAAATATAATTTTGATTGCACAAATGAAATTCAGTCCTACATATTCCTTGATGTAGTGAAAAACTCAAAAATCATACAGTTCTTCTAGAAAATATTTGTAGGTTGATTAATTTATTTATTTATTTTGTATTTTTCTAAAATTTTATTAGATGCTTTCAAATCAAACAAAAAAAGGTTAATTTATAAAAAACTAAATAGCCACAACTATAATCTAATTAACCTAAAAAGGAGATAAAAGATAAAATAGGTTATCTATAAATAATATGTAAAGTAATTTTTTTAATATGATTTATTCACAAACTATTATATATGATAAGTTTATTAATTTTTATAATAATTATTTTAAAATTCATATTAATAATATTTGTATTAATTGATAATATAAAATTTTTTATACTAACAATGTATAGTCATTAAATTTTTAAGAAATTAATTATAAAATATTAAAATTATAACAATTTAATTAAAAATTAAATTATAAGGACCTAAATAGCCAGAAACAAATAAAAGAAAACTTAATCCAATTAAAGGGAGAGAGCACGTTTCTTGTCTTTAGACTCAATTTTTGGGGGTGCAAGTAACTATCTGAAGCTAATCAGCTAGTTGGTGAAATTTAGTTAGCTTTCCAGCAGACCAGCATAAAGAAGAGTATAAATTCGTTAAAATATGTAACAATACCATCCACATTCTTTTGTCTAAACTTTATTCCACATGTACTTCATGGCTTTTAAAAGTGAAAAAGTGCACCCACTCTTGAGGATCACCTCGTGACTCACGATACACTTTCTTTTTATGGTATCTGAGCTAAAAAAAATTATACAGAAAGCAGAGGTTAAACATATTATGAACATTCAAATAAAAGATCCTCAAAATTTTGAGCAAAAATTAATTTACATTATAGATTATCTAATTTATGATACGATGACTGTGTAGTTTTTTTTTTTTTTTGGCTGGTGGGGGGTTCAGAATATTAATTACATATCACTTCACATGAAGGTATTCATGCATTTTCTTTCTTTTTTTATATTTTTACGGATTCATACATTTTCTAGTATACGGAGTAAAATTAAAGAATATGCTAACCTATCAACGCTTAGTAGTGTTTCCGTACAATAACTCTGGTTTCAATGGTTTCCAACCATGAAATGTGAGTCTTCCTCCGTATGTGTGGGGAAGAAAAGTGACTACCAAAACAGCAACATGTAACAGATGATATTGCAGATTTAGATTATTCTAATATTCCTGGACCATGACAACCTGAAATTTAAAGTGAAAAAGTGCAATTAAACTTCTCTTTTCTTTTGCACTATCAGATTTCAGATTACCAACGGTAGTGGTCGAATCTCCCATGGCATTGAAAAATAGTATAATTTCAATTTTATATTTTTTATATTTTCGTCAAATATTTACATGTCCACGAAGACAAAAAAAGTGCAAGCAAATATTTCATTCGCACATTTAATCATACAATATAAATGGCATATCCCATTAGCAAGAGGGCAAAACAATTTTCCTTTATCGAAAGTTTGATTCCCCAAGAGGAGTTCACTCACTTTATCTAGCTAGTGAGTGTTATATTCATGGTTTTTGTGTCTTTTATTCAAAATGGAAATTGAAGCAACTGTATGGCATTACTTCTTCTAAATTACACTAACTAGATTATTTTCTGAACAGTTATTACTCGTGCGTGGTTCGTTGATCTTCTCATCTTCTTTTTATTCTCCAATTTTCTTTCGTTTCCTTCTAAACTCACATAATTAAAAAAAAAAAAAAAATGGTGTCTAGCTAGCTGTTTGGGGTCTTTGACATGAAGACAGTGGACTTCATGCAAGAAAAAATGAGTTTGGAGAGTGTAACACAGTATTCTTCTCTGTCCAATATGGAGTTCATTCAATAGGAAGCAGCGGCAATAATACACTAATTGAGATGAGAATTACAAAAGTTTAATATCATTATAATGACATTAATACAAATTGTAAAAATGGGAGGTACAACATTTAAGCAAATCCTCTGACCATTCTTTTGGTTTGGTGATTTCTATAAGCACAGGGTGCAATGACACTAATTGTAAAGATGAGAGTTACAAAAGTTAAAAAATGTAACACCCTTAAATTTATTAAAATAGAAATTTCATTAATTAAAATTAATTAATGACCTTTCTACTTATTATCTATCTTCTAATTGATTAATTGTTTTAATTTTAAATAAATGTAAATAATGTTTAGAAAAATCAAATTTACATAATGTGATGTTAAATACAGTTAAATTAACTAAGTTTAGTATTAATTAGAGGGTTAAATTAATGGTTAATGGGAGGTCACACCTAAGTCAACTAACCTAGAAGTAGACCCTATCTATAAGACACTTAAAGGGGCCCCCATTAGCAGCCTTGTATAGCTGCATTACTCTTCCTTGCATCAACTTCATTTTCTTTTTCTCTCCTCTTCTCCAATCACATGAAGAACATCACCATTTGCCCTTGCTCCCTCCTCATCTCCCTTGTCTCCCTATGTTATTTGCTCACTACTAGTTGGACAAAGGCAGTTGCTACAAAACAGAGACAACGCATCACCTTTCCCCTCCTTTCTATAGTGTTTTGTTTCTTAAGCCACAAGGTATAGAAAGGTTCTCTTCCTTTTAATGGTTATTTCCTTGCTTGAAACGAGAGAACTATGCTCTCATTAACAGTCTACGCTTATGAGCTGTTAAGGGATGAAGGGTATTTCATCATTTTGAAGCTTGATTTCATGACTCCGTGATACTATCATATACATATAAATGTGTGTACTGTACTAATTAGTGTTTATAATTGTAAAACTTGATTTCATGACTCTATGATACTATTATGTAGATATAAAATGTGTTTATTATTGTACTAGTTAACGTTCATCATTTTGAAACTTGATTTCATTATTATGTGATACTATTATATAATATAAATATGTTTGTCACTATGCCAATAGTGTTCATAATTTTGAAGTTTGATTCTGTCATACTATTATACACATATACATTTGTTTGTTACTGTACCAATTAGTGTTCATCATTTTGAAGCTTGATTTCATGATTCTATGATGTTATAAATACATAAATGTGTTTGTGGTTATACTAGTTAGTGTTCATCATTTTGAAGTTTGAATTCATGTCCTATGATACTGTTATATATATATATATATAGGCATATGTTGTTATACCAATTGGGATTCACCCCTTTGAAGCTTAAATGTATGTATTCAATGTTACTATTATACATACATATAAATACATGTATGTTGTCGTACCAGTTGACATTCATCATTTGAAAACATTAACATTTTTTCTATGTTGTTGTTATATATATCTATGCATGTGTGTTGTTATACCAATTTAGTTATCACCATTTTGAAGCTTAAATATATGTTCTATGTTACGGTTATATATATATATATATATATACACACACATATATGTTGTTGTACCAGTTGACATTCTCCATTCAAAAGCTCAAAATAATTGTTTTGTATTGTTGATATGTATACATGTATATGTTTGTTGTCATACCAATTGGCATTCATCACTTTGAAGCTTGAATATATGCGTTGTTGGTAATATATATACGCATGTACATGTGTGTTGTTGTACTAGTTTGGTATTCATTATTTTGAAGCTTAAATCCTCATTTTGTGCTCATTGATATATATATATATATATATATATATATATATGTTGTTGCGTCAATTTAGTGGTTAATATTTTTCTTGAGTCATAAAAGCAAGTATTAGAGAACAATGGTTGGATAACTTTTCTCTAATGCTAAAACATGCAAGAATTGTATCCTTGAGCACTAGCTATTAAGTTTCTTTAATGCTACAACACAGTGTTTTAATTGGTTATAAACTTGCGTATAATATAAAAGAACAAAAAATACGAAACTAAGTATAATGTTATGGCCTAATTAGCAGAAACCATTTTCCATAAAACTTGAGATATCGTGAGGAGAGAATATTAATTAATATCAAGAATATCCATGGAATATTGTATTATAAAATTTAAATTAGTTATTGTAGGAAGCATAACATGTATCTAGGATTTAAATCTCACAAAAATCAAGATATAATATTGTTGATTGAATTATTTCTCTAAAAGAATGAGATATCACTATGGATGACAACACTCCTGACTCTTGATTGAATACTTGTTTGTTATTTGTGAATCTCAGTGAGCGAGATATTGGTTTGTTGACTCTAGAAATTGAGATGAGTTGCATGTTATGGACGGAATAGACGTCAATGAGGGATGGGAAATGAATAAGAGATAGTGATTTGGCGTGTGATAAGCCTTGTTGTGTTGTGAAGTTGAGTAAAGCGAAAGAGCTTGTGCCCATAGAGTTTAGGGCTTTAAGGTTGGACTATAATATTGAAGGCATGAGAGTCTAAGGCTATGAAGCCTATATGTGTCACGATAACCCTTGTTGAAATGATTGTCCATAAAGACAGACCAACCGCCTTGTGATAGTCATCATATCGGTACCAATTATTTTAAGGCTTAATTGTAGTTAGATAATGGAAGTAATTGTTGATTCCACATGTGACAACTTTTTAGAAAGGAGATTTTGTAAGTTAGCTATAGTACAATACTTGAGGAATGTTTTTGACACCTCAAATTCAACTATATTTTCAATTAAAAAGAAAGTTCTAATACCAACTAAATGTAACATTCCAAATTAACTTCTCTCTTTATAATTAATTATCGTTTATTGAGTTTATTTTGTTTCATTCAAACATACTTCATACACTTTAATAAAATGACATTTCTTGACATATATATATATTACAAGTTTTACAAGATTTGTTTGAACTTTAAAAATAAATGTCATTGGAAGAAATAGTTTTCAAAAGAATTCAACTTTTAAGAAATTATTCACATGAGCTTTCATAAAACTTTAGTTAACCAAATAAAAGTTGCGTAAATTCTTGTTTTCGTAAGCGTGTATAAGACAATACAAATTTCAGCGAAATTTATTCTTTACAATAAAACTTAATGCGTAGGATAATAAATTACACACATAGGAGATCCATCAGATAAATTCTTACTAACATCAGTGCATTTCATTCATGTCATAGTCACCATAAGTAATAAAAATAATGGAGTGCCAATATATAGACCAAGGGTGCAAAAGAATAAAGTTTTTCAGAAAGAGGATTTACAATGCTTATATATAAAAGAATGACCTGGTTTACTCATATACAGTATCCTAGTAAGAGCAGTAGTAGTAAATTATGTCATATGCACACATGTATATATTTATCCTGTGAGTCGCACATCATCTCCTCCCTTTATGCGGATCCCTCAGATGGATCCTCCTCCTATAGTGGGTTATAGGCCTATTTCCCCTCGATGGGCTACACTGCCAAATGGAAGATCAGCCTGTAGAATCTCGACATCGATATCTATAAAAAATAGGGATGTAAGGCGTGAGTCCTTCGTCCAAACTAAGTTGCAAAATCATACATATAAACGCTCTCACTCACTCTCATCCTCACCGTCGTGTCCTATTTACTTCACTAATAGTCGTATTTTTATGCCAACAATGTCTTTTGTCCCTCCAAGTCACAAAGGTTTTACGTAATGTATACCCATTATTATTTGTTTTCAAGTGACAATTGGGAGTACATATTCTGTCTAGTACTCAAATTAGATACTCTTGCCCAACCATGACAATGCTTCATATTCACCGGGGATGCCAAGCCAGTTATGTGACTCCCTCCTCCCTTAGAGTTATCACAACTTGTCACCTCAACGCAACCCCCTATGACTCTTCAAGCCTACGAACATTTCTCAAGTATCATTCTATAGTCAACCTATACAATCTACAATCTTAATTTTCTCACACACAAATTTATCATAACAATCATCAATCATTTCTATCACCATCACGACTGAGTCTCAGTCAAATCACTAGTACTGACACGATGACTTTTGACAAGGGTAAGATCTCGCCTTCATCGGCTATTACATCAACATAGTCATCGTGTCATTATCTTAACATCAAGTTCTTTGCCATCAATCATCAGGTTATGCGACCACAAGCACTTCAACCTCATAATTCATCAACCTTCATGAGACTCGCCACTCATCAATCACCGCATTTCCATCAGCTTGTCCATTCATTGAATTCAACACGTTCACATTTTCACAACTTTCAATATCACACTCATCTATGTTGTTAGAGATACCAAGCAAAGTCTTGTCTACTAAGACTCCGTATCAATTCATCTAAGCGGTCCTGTTGGCAACTATAGTCCCTCCTCAACATCAGTCAATTCGATCTACTAATGACTTTTGGAAATCGTCTTTCTTAATTTACTTTTACGCATTCTATCAATTATCTAATTAAAATTGGTGTGTAATAACTCACTGAGAAGTTATTTTTTAAGATTTTCTCCTCACATTTCCTCCAATTCTACAGGGTCTAAGTCATCTAGTTTTCGGATTATAACTTTATCGAGTTTATGCATTATGTCAAAATTACCTGTGATGATAAAATTTTATGAAAATCTCATCAAATTTTATTTGAAAGTTCATTATATTTATAAAAAAGACTCAAAAAGCCAATTAAAATGCCTTTTACTTTAAGATTTGAAATCATTTCGCAAATTTTTTGAAAAATGACGTTACACGTTATTTTTCATCGCATAGTTTGTGTAAATTCACTTGTTCTTATTTGTTCTAAATCTGAATCTTATGAGACTTGTTTCCATATTTAAATATTTAAATTTTATAACTAAAAATCAGAATTTCTTGTCAAAAATCACTCTCAAAAAATTAATTTCTCCTTTATTTTAAATCTGATTTGAGTGAAACTTTTTGCTGCATTCTTATAATTAAATTTTCTATCCCAACAACCAGACTTCCTATTCAAATTTGTTATAAAATAGTGCAGTTTAAAATTTTGGTTTTTAGCTCTTAAAAAGGTTTAGTACGTGTTTAAAAATAGTTGTTCACCTTCACTTTGAATCTGAATTGAGTGAAACTTTTTTCTACATCTTTATAATGAAATTTTCAAAACTATTATCCAAGTTTCAGGTTCAAATACCTTACCAATTAGAGTAGTTTTAAAATTTACTCTCACTTGGACTAGTTTTCATATAAATTATTTTTCACATTTTTAAAAATGTCAAAACTCATTTTATTTCATCCCTACCTGTTTTCCACTTTCTCTTTATATTTCTTGATGTCAAAAATTAATTTTTGCATAGTCAATCTGGCCATAAAATTTAATTTTAAATTTTTCCCACTTGTTGTAACAAATTCGTATTTTTGTAAAACCACTTTCACAAACTTACTTTTATTTTTTATTCCTTAACCCAAACCTTACGAAATTTTTACAAGTTATTAACAACATTTTAAGGTCCTAAAAATAATTATTTCAATCCATTCCAAGAATTATCTCATTCTAGATAAATTTTTAAAGTTTTAGTCACTCCACAAACTTTGTTTTTTATTGTAAAAATAGTGTGGTATTCCAACCAAGAAAACAAGCAATCATATCACATGTTACACCACGAAATAAATAGTTTCTAGTCATAAAATCATCATAAAATATTTGTACAAGCTTCCCACATCATTATAAGCATTTATACTCAACATAAACATTGCAAAAACACAAAATAGCATCCAACACTCCACTCATTTGGTGTGCTGCCATATATATCCAAAAATCATCATATAAAAATCAGTCAACCAAGAAATAATTTAAGGGCTTTATTTCCTTCATATAATAGATGAAAATAGACTAGAATGAGTTAGAAAAACTTTTCCTTACTTAGGTGAAGACTTAAGAAATTTTCTACATAAATTTTTTGGGTTATAAGTGTTGTTCCAACAGCAACCAATCACACTTCTCCATTTTGCACGGCTGCCACGCAAACTACAAAGGCTTAGGAGGTTCACCTGCTTCAAGAGGAGAGGTAGGAGAAGAGGTAGAAGGGTTGGGAGGTGAGTGGTGGCTTGGAAGGTTCACTCTGGTCAACTCTAGCATTTTTCACCTATTTTTGATTTTTTTTTTCAAAATTTTCCTATTTTCACCCTTTTGTTTTTCTTACTATTTTAAGTGGTTAAAACATCATTAAATCACTTTAAATATTTATTTATTTGTTCAAATTTTATTTGTTTTAATTTTGGTTAAATATTATTTCTTAGAAAATTATTAAATAAAAAATATCAATTATTTCCATTTATTGAATTTCTTATTCTCTAAAAATTAAGGATGTTACGATGTTTATAGGCTTGGAGAGTCCTAGGGATAGTTTGAGGTGTGAAGTTGTGATAACTTCAAGGATCAAGGGACTCAAATAATCGATTGGCATCCCTAACAAGTATTGAGCATTAACATGGTTAGTCGAAAATATTTTGATTCGAGTACCAGACAGAATATATCCTCCCAACCATCACCCAAAAATAAATTATCATGAATGTACATCATGTAAGTCCTCTAATACTTGGAGGTTCACAAGGCAATAAGGACATATTGTTAATGCTAGTGGAGTAAATAGGATGTACCAACAAGGAACAAGATGGGGATTGCATCATAGCGATTAATGAGAATAATGCATGTGTGACTCGTGTGAGTGATTTTTGCTTATGTTTGTATGACTTTAGAGTAAATAGGAGACTCACTCTATACATTTTACTTTTTTTTCAAATGAGGATGTTACGCTTCTATCAACCACTATTTTTACCTAGCCATGCAACCTATTAAGGGTCAATGGGTGCACCACCCACTATTCGAGGAGGACACTTTTCTCAAGGTTCATGTATTTTACTTTCCTGCTGCTAGATGACACTCAACAAAGAAGATAAATTTACATTGACCTCCTAATGGTTCTGACTCAAGTGTCAACCCTGAGTTATGTGCGATGATCAACTCCCATGACTTTTACTTCGTCCAAATCCACCATCCCTAATGTAGATGTAGAGACCATGGAGCAATCGACCGATGCCCCATCTCCTACTAGTGTCATCCTTGACACAATGTTCTCTTCCTTTGATCCATGTACTATGTGTGGATTCTTGGTGTTAGGACATTTGGTGGATTGAAGCTTGGCATTGACTATTATTACTCTTACCTAAGAGGTTGGATCAATAGAGGACATGGAGGAGGAGGAGGATCCCTTTGAGAAATTGGCATTGACGAGGATTGTTGATTCACAACATGAGTATATGTATAAGGTTTACTTAGACCTGCTCTAACTAGGCTACATATTACTAGGTAGACTAGGTATGCTTTTGTATATGAGTATGTAAATTCATCTTTTGAAAAACTTATTCCTTTTGCTAACCATGATCTGTATACCCTTATTATTGGTACTTCCAAGACGATGAGTGATCTGGTGACAATATGAAATTTCATCATATTTTCTATATTGATTGACGGTATATGATCATTTTGTAAAATGTGATGTTGTTATCAAATTCTTATGTTGACATAGATTATAATTTTGTTCTGCAATATGCATGAAGTTTTTTTTTTTTTGCATGTATCGTCTATTTTTGGTACAATAATTGAAAATAGAGATTTTCCTTTTTGCCAATTTGTAAAGAAAGTGAAACTTTTATTTTCAAAAATTTTATTCTACTAATAACAATTATTTTAATCAATAATAAAATCAATTATGTTATCAAGGAAGGGCGTCATAGAAAGCCTTATCAATGTTGGCCTGAGGGTTGTTGGGAGGAATAACGACATTGGATCCCATTATTAAAGGGGCTCAAAAGAATTAAAAAAAATTGTGAAGAAAAAACAATCATTTTCCAATAATTTAATTTTGTTGGCTTTTTCGAAAGTCCTTCAATACTAAATTTCATTCACCCAAACATTAAAGTTAACAATTTTAGATTTCATTAAAAAATTTAATATTTATTTGCATTAATATTTTG
>JAMLFT010009969.1:0-12249 GCA_026544285.1 Pachyrhizus erosus
TATAATCTCTTCCCTCTTAATTATATTATTTCCTAAATTTAAATAATTTTTCTTTCAAATGTAAATTCTAAATTTCAAATAAACTAAAGTATTTCAAAATAAATTATAAATTTTTAATTCAGGGCTATTTTTCTAAATATAAATTATTTATTTTAAAACAGGATGTTACATATTACATATGACTTAACAAAGTTAAGGATAAACATGATTAACAGAAAAAGCTTTTTACGAGATTAAGAAGTCATCCAACAGTTTTGAGCATGAGAGATATATCATATAAAGTTCATTCATTAGCTACTTCAATTTTCATGACTTTTTATATTATAAGCTTCACGTAAAAGTGTCGATTGTGAAAGAACACTCTTATACATTTTTTTGCTTTGATGCTTCATTAGATGCATGGAAACTTCAGTCATATTTACTACTCTCTGATTTGACAATTTTTTTAGAGAAGAGAGAAAAAATTATCTTTTCTTTCCTAAACTTCACCAACATTGTTTCTAAAGTGGTCTTCTACTTTTTATAAATTTCTACTTTAGGCTTTTCCTTTACACATGCTATAGACTTAAGAATTGTTTTTTTTATCAAAGAATTTACTTATCCTTTAAATGTTTTTGCTTTTCATTAAATGCTTTCAAAATTCAAATGTTAGCTTAAGCATATGAAAAGCAATTGTAATGTATAAATGCAAAGAATATAAGAACAATAATCATAGGTATATGAAACGTTAAAGTTTTGACATTTGTACCTAAGAAAAATAAATGATAATATTAAGCGTAGGTGGAATTTCATCTTGTGTTTTTGTTTCTGATTTAGACGACAAAGAACATAACACTGAAAACTAAAGCTTCTTTTTATAAAATGTGTCAAATGACTAGTTCATTCAATGCATTGGATGCTTAATATTTTATTGAAAAAAACATTGGACATAAGTCCTTTATAATCCATTGGACACATTTTGTTAAAATGTAATTTTATGTCTAAAGTTAAGATATTACTTTCTTATGTTTAGACACTTAAATAATTTGCATAACTCAAAAACTTATTAGTATGTCAAATTATAATATCTTTTTGTAATCATCAAAATCATAAGGTTTTTTAGGGGTCAAACATCATACATGCCTTTGGTTATAACAACACATATATAAATGAAGAGTAGTATGAGATTTTTGATAGATATTCTATGCCTAATTGTAAAGAAGGTACATGAAATGCACCTCCCAAAAAGAGGAAAGAAAGTTTTGAAAATTTTCAATTAAGAGAGTGATGAGAGTGAAAGCTTCATTATCCAAAGTAAGGATTTTAATTAACAGTATGAGTAGAATAAGTTAAACTTTGATTTTTAATTTGTCTGTTTACCTTGTTACTAAAACAAAACTTTAAGTCTACTCATTATTATATGTCTATTACATGTTGAAAAGTTATGATAAAAATTCATTTGACATAAATTTATAAAATAAAGATTTTTACACACATACACATACTATCTCTAATTGTTGTAAGTTACTCACATTGATACTCCTCTCTTTTCCATTTTCATTTCAAATCAAACACATTTTTTCCTCCTTTTTTTTGAAGAAAAGAAAAATCACATCTAACTAAAAAAATTCGTTTGTTTTCAATCTATAATCACTATTTAAGCATTTTTTTTATTGTTACAAAATTGGTGTTATGAATGACTGCAATCACTAATTTCTAATTTGCCATTATTTGTGTTTCATTTCTTTAATATGAAGATTGTGTTTATATTCCTAAATTTAGGAACTGATGATAAGTTATTCATAATGAAACATGTATAATCATATAATGTTGCATTTTTTTTATTATTTCTCTTAAATGAATTCACTCTATGCATTTTGTTGTCTTTGTTAACTACTTTCTATGTGTTTGGTACACTTATCTGCCAATATTTTTTCTTATAATAACTTTGATGAGTTGTTTTGCCATAAATTTTTTTATATAGTTAAAAAGGAATATAAATTTATGAACAAATTGATCGTTAATCATTTTCATTTGTCAAGTATTGCAATATTAGTTATTCCCCTTTGTTATGCAAAATCATAAGTTTGAGTTGTTGTATTGGTAAGACATTTCCTTTTGGTTTAAAATTTATGTAGGGTTATCTATTTGATATCATAATTTCATTTTTCAACAAGGTGAAGGTGATGTTAACGAAGTACTAGCCAAATATTATCATTAGTTTCCATCCCTTTCTGTAATATATATTTCCATTGTGGGGTCTAAAGTGGTAAGGTTTGCATAAGAAAGTGTTTTTGTTATGGTAATAATAAACCTTATTCCCAACCACCATACTTGGTAGGTTTATCACAACTTAACTTTTAATTTTTGTGCTTTCTATTTAAACCTATTAATTTGTGTTTACATGCTCTAATTTTTAGGTTTCATCTTTAGGTGAACACATGATACTACCATTTACAAAAGGTCGTCATGAAGGCCTTACAAGATGTGCATGGGTAATCTCAAATTCATATTTAACTAACACTTATCAATTAATCATTTATTTACAAACTCAAAATATAAAAATAATTTTGCCTACATTTTTCAAATTGAATCATTTTTTAGTTCTAACATTTTTCTTAATTTATTAATAAAATTTCCATTTTTAAAAAGTGAAATACTACAAATGCACAAGTTGGTATTAGAGGTTGCCTCCTATAAGTGCAATCCTTTTGTAGTTTTCGATTTTGAATATAAGAATGAAACTATGGATAAATCCCATTTGTCATTATATCCTTACTTTTAATTTCTTTCAATGTCCATTATTATTTTTAATTATTTATTTTTTAATATTATATTATTAAGATATTGTAGCAAGGAAATAAAAGGGCCATACTATTTGTGTAGTGTTGGTTCCAACTATTTTGACAACCTAAGTTTCACTTCACTGATTATGTGGAAAATGAACGCACAAAATATTGGTATGCATTTCTTTGTATATAAAATGTTTGTCTTATTGTGACTATGATAAATTTTGGATCTTGTTAAGATAAAACTTCCCCTTGGAAGGCCTAAAACTACATTTAAATATTTACTTAATTATATCTTGAGTAAATGTTCTTCTACCTTATGTGATAGTTCCATCATGTGTGATGGCAACAAGTATTTCTTATGTGAAATTAAATTTTTGGTTTTCTACCTCCTTATGTTAAGGCTTTTGAGTTTTTATAATATATATAGTGATTGACTAAACTTTCTCAATTATATATGTTACTATCATGTTTATAAAGTTGTAAGGATCATTCATTAATTACTTGCTATTCTTTGTAATCCTAATATAGACTAAGAATTGAAATGGTTACACTTGAATTGTTCATTACCAAATTATTTACTTTTGAAACAATGATATCACCTACTATTGTTTAGAAAAATATATTACTACATTTGACAAAAACACATAGAAGGAAATATTTCACTTAATCTCCCAAAATTATTTACTTTCTTTTCATGATACTAAAATTGATACACGTCTCTATTATGTAACTCATTGAGTATCACCATGAGATTTTGGAGAATTTCAACATTGCTATCAAGTACTAAGAAGCCCTTTGTTGTGAGTTTTCTTCCTTCTCTATTGCTTCTCATGAATAACCTACACAATAATTATATGTCATGTTTCCAATATTTATGAATTGAAAAATTATTTGTATTCTTTAAATTTAAAAAATAATTTTCTTATCATATTTTCATTATCGTGTAGGTGGATTTGGGAGAAAAGGTTCTTGGGATGAATTGCTTGATATAGATGACACAAATTTGTATCTATTCCATGGTAAAGAAAAAGAAATGGTTGTTATTTTGTTATTTGCACTTTTTATGGTGACACATTTGATCCTTGATGTAGCAAATTAGTTGAATCAACAAATAACTTGATTGTAGATATACCAAAAAAATTGAAGTTCTAGCACTACATTCTTGCAAATTTAATAGACATAATTGATTGTAATATAGGTGAATTTTTATCTTTTTTCTTATATCATGTTCACTACTATATGTTTTTAACTTTTTTTGGGTAAATTTTTTAACTTTGTTTTATGTTTATATATGTCACTATTTTATGTTTCTCATATGTTTTGTTTGATTTTATAGTTGATTGGTTTAATCTTTATTTTAATGTTTTGTATGCTTTATCTTTTGATACCTGTGTCTCTCTAATCTTTATTTTGGTACTTACACCATCGAACATATAGCTAATACATGAATTGTTAAATGAATTAGTGTTAAACTAATTCCAATTTGAAGTAGTATTAATAAAATAAATGGCACTTGGTTTGCGTTTAACAAACATAAGAAAGATGTAAGGAATTATTAAAATGTTATTTGCATGTATTTATCTTTCGTTTGCAATATCATTATAAACTACTGGCTTAAACATATTTTACATACTTGTAAAATAGTCCATTTTAATTTTACTACCTAAATGATGTATTTTTTTTATTTAGTACCTCACATTTTTTTATGTTGGATTATATTAATTGTTGTTAACATGGTTTCATTAAGTAATGACAATACATAGGTTTTGTAGAAAAATTGAACTAAAAAAATTGTCCAACAATAATAGAAAAATCTAACCAAAAATAATAAGGTCAACTTTTAATACAAGATGCATGACAGATGATCTATAAGGAAAACCAACCAGAAAAATTGTCCAACAAAAATAGAAAATTCCAACAAAAAATAATAAGGTTAACATTTAATATATGATGCATATTTTTCTATTATTGCTGAATAATTTTTCTAATTAGATTTTTATACAAATCATTTGTCACTTCATTACTTAAAATAGATAGTAAAATTGAACATAAAAAAGGTGAGATACTAAAATATAAAAAAAATCAATAATTTAAGTAGTAAACTCAAAATGGATTAGTTTACAAATATGAAAAATATATCTAAATCTAAACTATTTTATGGATTTTTTAAATGAAAATTGTAGTGATTTCTATAACATTGAAATTAAAATGATATGTAAAGTAATAATTTATAGTTATATAAAATTAATTAAATAATTAAAATACATTACTTAATGGTTGGTATTTTATTTCATCATACTTCATATTTATAATTTATTAAAGTATTAAAAATATTTACTATAACCTGTTGCATATTCATTTAAAATAATATTATATTATAGATAATAAATGAATTATTTAATATTTATTACAATTGATCAAGATCACACATAGTCTGAGTAGAAATACTAGTACATATAACTCCTTTTATAACGTTGTTGTTTTTGTTTAGTTTACCTTCCTTTTAATGGCTATTAGTACTTATTCCAAAAGCTTGAGTTCTCAATCATACAAGCTTAAGGAGCTTGTGAAGAAGTTAACACAACTCTACGCTTTATTTTTTTACCAAGATGGGCAAGTTTTATTATAACTATACATTGGAAGAAGAACTCATAATTATGACATGATTTTTTGGATGGTGTTGCGTTAGGTTAGTACCAATGGATATATTGTAACAACTAGATTAATTCTTGGCAATAATTTCTTCATGTTTTGAAAACTCATTTTACTCCCACTTTGTATGACCTAAGGGATAAGTTATTCAAGCTTACTCAAACTTTGTTTATTACTAATTACCTCATTGACTTTGAGTCCCTTGCTAATTGAATAACTAGTTTATCACCTTCATTTTGCTAAGTTGTTTCATTTTGGGTCCCAAGTCAAAAATCAAAATAAAGGTGCTTGCTCAACAAACATCTCCTTATCCTAGGCTTTGAGACTAGCTTGATTGCATGAAGAAAGATTGAAAGATTTCCTTAGCCTCACTCACCCCAAGCCAAAACCTTATTGGTCTTATCCACTAATGTCTCCCAAATTCACTACCCTTTTGCGACTAACTTATTAGTCCCCCTCACCCAATACCCTTCTTCCCTTATTCATGACTCCACCTACAAGTAATTAAGAAAAGTTGAAATGGCATAACAATGAGAAAAAAAGACTTTGCTTTAATTGTGACATAAAATACTCTTGCCATCATGTATGTCATGCATGTTTCATTTTGTTAGTCATTGATAAAAATAATGTTTATATTGCTTTGAATAAGTAGGTTTGAAAAATTTTAAGATAAAATGTTAAGTTCAAAAGATGAAATTTGTAGCTATAATGAGAACTCGATCCTGATTGTGCATGCTCTTATCCCTTAATTGCTATATGATTATTCTAACTCCAAATATTATTTTTACTTATGAGCTTAGCCTTATTACAACTTGAAAAGTACCTTTTCATGTGCGTCTATTTTCTATGTGATAATGACTTTAAAAACTTGTCAAGCATATGGTAAGGATGACATATGGTGATGTTGAGCATAAACAACACTTGCTATTTAGTGAATCGAGTGAAACATTTGATCCATTGAGCATATGACATCGCATATCAAATGCAACACTCATAATAAAATGTGTGTTCTCTTGTTAATTAGGGACTTATAGGAGTAAAGCTTGGGTAATTCCAAGGAAAATTTTCACAAAATTAAAAACATTTGAGAAACAACTTCTCAACAAAGTTTGTATAATTTAGAACATAATAAGCTAACCATCCATGTAATCATAACTATAGTGTCACGCCTACAACTTTGTACAACAAAATATAAGACATAAGTCTAATAGTAGAGAAAGAAGGCATATTTGATTGCTACACTTAATAGTCTGGTTTAACCAGACTAAGTTATACACACATTAATAGAAAAATTGTTAGTCACCAAAATGCAATCAAATTATAAAAACAAAATACTTTCTTTGGAATTTTCATCCTTTAAAAGTGAGGGTAATAAAATTGGAACAACGATCAATAAAATTAAATGCAAAAAACCCAACTAACAAGGTGAACTATGAAATAGGTAATAATGAAGGTAGCCTTTCCTCAATAAAGGAACTTTTTATCTTCACAATCATACTCCTAGTTACCTTCATTGCTAAACTCAACATCCACACAAAATGTAGGAAAGTTATAAGTATCAACTACCTACTTTCACACTCGTACAAATATATAAACATACAAACCAAAAGAAGTTAGGTATTTTACACATAAAGTCATATTAGATAATTGAAAGTAAATCTAGCACAATAAACCATATAAGTATTCATTCATAATAGGCACATTAACTTATATAAATGTGTGAATACATTATAAAATGTTATGCATAAAGTCCCTAACTATCATTCCCAAAAATATCATAAGATCATCATCCCTGGCTAAACTTATCAAACATGACTTCTTGTTAAGGATCAAGAGTTTTTATGAAGATAAAGCCAACAAAGCAAATGACTTTAATAAAGCCAAAGCCAAATAATCAATTCATTCAATCCAAAGTTGAAATTAAAAGATTCTAATAAAGACCAAAACATTTTAAAGAGTAACATAGTAGAAAACTTAGGATATCATGTAAGGTTGTAAATTCTAGCTAAGCATGTCTTAAGGGACAAATTGGAAAACATAAATGAACTTTAAACAAAAGATTTTTTAGCATGTAATGCCTAACTGCTTTCAAGATTGATGATCAACCCCACAAACTAATACAAGACTTTTCAATATGTTTGCTTCTCACTCAGGCACTTTTTAAAAAAATTTCCAAGAGATCACTCATCCTATAATTACTTCAAGTCAAACACGCTCAACTATGGAGTTCTTAATTGACGAGCTATCAAAAATTATATACATCTTGTTAGTATAGGTAGTACTAGTTAATTCCTTTAAGTCATCTTCAAATGTACAATCTCATACATGCATAACCATTGGATCTTTTTTATTCAACTGTGTATTTGATTCACTCATGTATCTTAGAAACTTGTCAAGAGCTACTCTTTGTTTGTACCTTGTATCTTTTGCATTAACGACCACTTCTTATCCTCATTAGTGTTTGAGATGTTACAATTTGCATTTATACACAATAATATTTAAAGCCTTGTGATAATAAGAAATTTTAATTTTTTTGTTATTTTTAATTGGTTGATAACATAAAATTTTCCTTTAAAATTTTTTATAATTCAACATGGGTACGAGATAACAATTTTGTTACTATGTCATATAATCATTTATTAATAAATTTACTTTCATTATCTAATCAACATAATTTTTCAGTTTATATTATTCTAAATAGATATTTCTCTTTAAATTTATAAATAAGAGAATCACTCATAATTAGTTGTTTAAACATTAATTGCTACAAATTTTTTAACATTGGAAAAAACCTTAAATTTTGTCTTTTTTTCTTGTAAAACCTAATTAAAATTAGATTTTTATTTTTATTTTTTTCCTTCTTTTCAAGAAATTATTTTTCATGAGTTTGGTTATCTATCCTAACTCATACTTTTATTGTTTGGTTATAAGGAATTATATTTTTATGAATTACATTTTTATAATATGCAAATAACTTTGGATTTACTGTGAGATGTAAACAGTGAGTTTTATAAAAAATATTTTATAATACATAATATTATTTTAAGGAGGGGGTATTTAGTTTTACTTTTTATTTCAAGAAAATAGGTGATGTAGATTTAACCCATCACGCATTGCACAAGTGATTTAATTGTTAAAAAAAAAAACCAATAAGGTCTAGTATGATTGGTAGATAGTTGGTTTTCTCAAGCTTGTTGACAAAGGTTTGACTCCTTGGTCGTCCATATGGAGAAGATTTTGTTGAAAAAAATAAAACCCAATTTGATGATTTCCATGTCCTAAGGATTAGTCTCGTGACTTGTAACTATAGTGATATTTTACTTTCAGCAACAAAAAAATTGTTAAAAACAATGGTGTGTAGGAATAATTATATTTCATTTCTAGCAATGTTATGTTTTAGGAATAATTATGGTCTTCAAATTCATTTCCTAATTTTTAGAAAGCTAAAAAGTAGATAATTATAATTATTTTTTATTTAAAACATTAAAAGATGGATTTAACTACAATGGAGAGAATAAGAGAATGAAGTGCAGACACTGGAGTTTTCTTGAAATAATATAAAAATATATAGAAATCCACTTAAGTACATTAGAACATCAATATACTTGAAAACATCTTTTATAAAATCTAGTAACTTTGATGTTCGAAATTATTGTGGATACAACCTATGTCATTATTGTATAGTATCTTTCTTGCCTATCAAACTTATAATGCTACAATACTTTCGATATTAGAAAGCTCAATGAGGAAGAAAATGAAATAATTTCTCAAATAATTCTCATCACCAACAACCTATGAGGAATCCCACCAAATCTTGGATGGAAATGAACCTCACCCAATATTTGTAAACTAAGGAAAACAATTAAGCCATGTTGCATTTGAGATTCTTCTATATTAGGAATGCAACATCCATAATTTCATCAACTAGCTCAACATTCTCATACATGACTTCATTCAATTTCCCATACCTGTCCTTCGTCTTCTTATACTATGCTTTTATGTTGTATAATACAATGAATAACATAAGCCAAATTGTTAAGAAAGGAAATCCTAATGAAATTGCTATGATTGAATTAATTATGGAAAAAGGTATATATAGTTTTGTAATTGAGATATAAGGAAATAATAATTTCTACTAATATTAGCAAATATTATATAATTATATGATTTGATTTTTCTAAGGCAACCTATAAGAGAATGAATTTGGAGACTTTAATCTTTTATTCATCAATATAGTAATTGCAGAGATATGAGTTATGAAAGTTTTAAAGTAATTGTAATAACAATTCATTTGGTTTTTTTAGTGGTTGTTTCAATTATGCATTAACTGCATAACTGAGTTACAAAAGTTTTAATGTCAAATGAAAGTTATTAAGATGATGAGAGTTAGTAATTGAAAGAAACATGGTATAAGCGTTTGTCAAAGGAAAGGTAACTGGAGGAGGCAAAGGATGACACATCCCTTAAACATGTAACGTGGCAAAAAAAATGTGATATTGACATGTAAGCGTATTGTTTCGTAGCTCAGGATTTATATATTGTAACATTTTGAGATGTATTGTAAAAACTTAAATAAGAATTATGACAAAGATTGATATGAAAACAATTGGAATTGTAATTATGGTCATAATTATGATAGGCTTCACACAAGGTGATTATAATCCTCCATTTGTGAAAATTGAGTCAAATAATAGGTCTAGTAAACCCAATTTATGTACTACCAAGTGTTTCATAGAATGCTCACCTTTAATAATAATTCCACCTTTGTATAAAAAATGTGCGGATAGTTGTTCTGCAAAATGTCATAAAAAACCTATTGATGTTGTCTCTAATTGAATTTCTAGTTGTGGCCTGACCAAGCCCATTGACAACAACATTGGTATTCTTTCTCTTACAACATTAGTCTCTTTTTAAGATTTTCTAGTTATTCTTTATAATTGTTTTGATTATGTTTTTACATGTTTTTTTATAATTAACTTTTATGTGTCAGGTGTTCATGGTCTTGCAGCTTATGTGGTAGGTTCTTGCTTGCAAAAGTGCCAAAACAACAAATAATTTGTTATTAGAAATTTTCAAGAAAAAAAGGTTATTAAGAGAAATAATATTCATGCATAATTGTAATAAACAAATCTTCATAAATGAATAACATTATTTTCTTCAAATCCTTTGTCCAATTATTTCCCTTCATTTTTCTTATGTTCCTTTCATGTGTTAGCAAATATGTTTCAAAATCAAATTAATTTTGACACTAATAAGTTATTAGAGATAAATGAAAAATGTATGTGGAAAAAATATTGATGGCCAAAATATTTTAAGTTTAAGAACTTTTTTGTGAGTTTGTCCCCACACTTCATATAATAAATATAACAATATTTTTTTAATAAAAATGTTCACTCTTGTATATAATTCACGGCGCCAAAGGTTGACTTAACATTTCTTACGCACCCAATGTCTATTGTTAGAGAGCACTTCTAAAAAGCATTCAATAAGAGAGCACTAAAAAAGTGTGCATCTAATTCTAGGACATGAAAAAAATGCTAAAGCTAGAGTTAAATCTTTGAGAATAACGTGTGGTTTTCTTTTTAGCTACTAATCCTAAGCGAGGCGAAGAAACATTAACATATTGCCAATAGAAAAATGTGTTAAATATGTTATACTTAATGTAAAAAATTCAAGAAAATAATCAAACAAACAACGAATAAATAATTACAACAAAGATCCATACATATATCATTATAATTCATACTCACCATACATATAATCAAATTTCTTAACACGTTAAGGAATTTAAACCAAAATGGTAAGAGAAACTACATTTCTACATTAATTCCTCCTCCAAGTTCTAAAACTTAATGAATCAAGAGAAAGAGTGCCAAATTTGAGGATTCTTTGCTCAAATGCATGCAATGAAGGAGGGAGCAAGGACGATGATGGGGTCACAAAGGAAAAATAAAGGAATTTGGTGGCCTAAGAGTTCTGCTGGTTGTTAATAAAGAGATCCTCAAGGACATGAAATGTGTTGTGGAGGCAAACATTGACAATGTTTAGTATAAGAGCAAAAACAATAATAAAGTTAACACCAGCAAGGAAAAAGGCAAAGATGGCGAGCATGGAAAAAAGCTAAAAGGTTTTGAAGTTAAGGAAGGTTCAACCAAGAAAGGCCAAAGGCGCCATCTTTGTAGGAGGGAAATTGTTGCCTCTTTGTGAACTTGCAAGCCTCCATTACTTGTGTTCTTGAAACTAACACAATGCATTTGCATTTCAGATAGAGAAACAGAATTTCACTTATACTCTTATTTTAAAAAAGTTAATGTTTTTAAACAATATGATTTATGCATAGTGATTACGGCAAGAGAAAAAGAACCACACACTCGTGCACCTATATGATGTTGTCTACATGTGATTTTAGTGTAGTGATTATGTATAAAAAAATCATTGTCATGAAATAAATAATATACCTACTATATTAAAAATATTTTTTTATATATAATATTAGATGGTAAATGGTAATTACTAGTAGTATAATGCATATACGTTGTGCCATTAACCAATATCGTTAGGTAAAAATTTTCTAATTTCATTTTAATTTGTATATGTGGTTCTTGTGATGACTTGTAAAAGAGACTGAATGAAAAGGAAAAATTAAAAATGAAAAAATATTTCTAATCCAATACTATTATTTTTATATAATATAGGAGAAGTTCCTTCATAGCTTTAAGACAAATTTACCATAGTAGTAAAATCTCACTAAGTTATATAGTTGTTAATAAGTTACTTATCTATTTATCAAACAAAAAGTAGACTAATTTAACAAACATTATTTCTT
>JAMLFT010009970.1:0-12249 GCA_026544285.1 Pachyrhizus erosus
ATTTTAAATTTAATTATTTTTTAAAACATATTTGATATTCATTTATTTTTTAAAATTATATCCATTAATTTATGTTATATTTTGTAATTTATCTTTAAAAAATTATATTAAAAAATTAATAAATTTTTAATCTTTAAGATTTATGTTCAAATCTTATTTAAATATAAGATACTAATTTTAATATTTTTTTATTTGACTATCAAATTTATGTAATTTATTCGTAAAAGAATTATAAAATTTAATATTTATTTAATATATTATTTCAATATTTGTAATTAAAAAATAAATAAAATATAAATAACAACCTCACGTAATAATTAAAGTAAAAATGATAAATTAAATTTATTTTTATGTATAAAAATTATACCAAAACAATAACATTCTATTATCAAAATTTTAAATTAAATAAAAAATTAACTAGCAATTATTCAGTATCATCCAAATTATACAAAAATATCATCATCATGTTTTCTATAATTCTTAATATGATTAATGATATATACCTTTTATTTATTAAATTTTTTAAATATGAGTATTTTATCACAACACCTATCAGATAGATAAATGATAAATAATAAAATAAAAAAATTATAATAAAACAAAAAATATAAAAAAAGTAAAAAAATAATTATAAAAAATTTAAAAATATTATAAAAAATTACAAAAATAAAGACATTATATAAAAAAAGTAACCAATGTATATAACAATGTAAATACTAATCTAATTATATAATTTTTTTAATTAAATGATTGTGAAAGAAAATGTTAATATTTTTTTATTAATCTTTATTTTTATTTTAAATTTATCATAATATTTTGATTATTTTTATTAAAATAATGCTTCATAAATTATTTATGTGCAATTTGTGAATTTAAAGTTAAATTCGTGAATTATATATTTATATAATACAGTATATTTAAAGTTAAATTCGTGAATTATATATTTATTTATACACTTTTTTATTAAATCTAAAATTAAATAATTATTTTTTATATAATTTTTAATACATAATCAATAAATTGACTACAAGATTATCATATTTATTTATTTATACAATAAAACTCAATATTATTTTTATTTAAAAAATAACTATTAATTTCTCTCTCACAACAATTTTATATAATATTATATATTATAAATATAATTATTATTATATTATATTAAAATAATATAAAATATAATAATTAATTTATTTTATAATAATTTTTTAAAAATTAAAAAATAAAATTTAAAATTTAAAATTAAAACTGATTTTAGTTTTTAAAATTTTAAAATCAAAAACGAAAAATCATTCCACAGATACTCAGCTGATCAATGGAATTAATAAAAAAATTAACTTGTCAACAGAAAGTGGACTCGAACAAGTACAGCGATAAGCGTGTGATCAAGTACAGCGGCACCTCATCATACCAAAAACCCCATCCGTTAGTAGCGTTAGTTTGTGTCCACAACAACGGAATGAAAACACCGTAACTTAGGCGTATCCGTAGTGGAAAATTGTTCAGTGTTTTGTTTTTTTTTTTTTGCGTCATTCCCTTCGCTTTTTGTTTGCTTGCCTCTCTAACTAAAGAAATTGGGTTACACGAAAATACAGTGAGGACAAGAACTCACCATTGAAAGGGAAAACGACGGAACAACAGTGAAGAAAGAGAGTGGTGTACGACACTGATGCTTCGCACTCGATCAATTGCTGATCCGTAACCGATGCGCGACTGAATCTACC
Organism: Pachyrhizus erosus; assembly: GCA_026544285.1. NCBI lineage: Eukaryota > Viridiplantae > Streptophyta > Magnoliopsida > Fabales > Fabaceae > Pachyrhizus > Pachyrhizus erosus. Next base: position 1,725 of record JAMLFT010009970.1, read on the forward strand.
GGAACAGAGCTGAACGAAACGACGCGCAGGTTTTGGAATTGTGTTCTAGGTTTTGAGTTTCGGTTCCGATCGACCGACGATGCTGGCGAATCATTTCCAAAACGGCATCGAAACGGCGAGGCTCGTTTGGTCGCGGATTCCTAATTCAGAAGAATCGCAGCTTCTTGACAACGCCGTTGGTATCCTCAAGAAGAACGATGGAGGCGGTGTTGAGAGCCTTGACTATGAAGTTATTGAGAATTTTGCTTACCGCGAGGAACAGGTTTTAGCTATAATTCTGATTGATTGATTTTCTTAATTATTATGCTTCTTCAGTTTTGAAATGATATCGTGCTGTGCTTTGAGATTTGTAGGCGCAGAGAGGGAAGCTGTATGTGAGTTATTTGCTGGTGGTGAAATGGTTCTTTGCCTTGCTCATCGGCATTTGTACGTTCTTCAATTTAATCGCAGTTTTGGAAGTGTTGTTTGTTTGCTAACGCTCTTTTTTGGTTTCACTCTTTTGGCTTTGATTTTTAATTGCGGTGCTTTAGTTAGTTTTCTGAATAGCGAACTACATTATCTTGCATTATGTAGTGCCTTTTATATGCAGGCAAGCATTAGGGGGAGTAGTATAAATTTGTCATTCATTTAGGTTAAATAATAAGATGTGAAGTCGAAGCTTGAGTTTGAACTTGTTTTAAAGCTCAACCGAGTGCTAAAAATTTTCATCAGTGAAAAAGTCTTATTAACATTCGAGTGAAAATGTCTGATGCAAAAGTTTCTAGAATTCTTTCATAGACAATTATTTAATTTATTTGAGACTAGTTTCCTTTACTGCAGCAACTGTTTATTTTCACGCAATAAGACTAAGTTTTCATGACTAAGAATTTGGTGATTTTTGGTGTTGAATTTTCCAATTTTACCAAACACGCCTTCAGTCTGGTTCAGGCCTCGTGTTTATCTTTTATACTATCTTCATACCACTTTCAAAAATTTGTTTTTTATACTTTTTTTTTTATTGCTTGCAGGTACAGGACTTGCTGCTGTTTTCATCAATATTGCTGTTGAAAATTTTGCTGGCTGGAAGTTCTCGGTGACATTTGATATAATTCAGAAATCATATATTGCTGGATTTGTCGTATATGTTTTGATCAACTTGGCTTTGGTGTTTTCCTCTGTATATATCATCACACAATTTGCACCAGCAGCTGCTGGATCTGGTATTCCTGAAATCAAGGGTTACTTAAATGGTGAGATAAACTCTTCTATGGTTTTTGGATTTGTGTTGAATGTTGATCCTGTAAAATTACCAGTAGATTGAGAGTGTCGATTCTCATTTATGTTCAGGAGTTGATATTCATGGCATCCTTCTTTTCAGAACTTTAATTGGAAAGGTGTGATGGATTACTTTTTGTTCCCCATTTCTTTTGATGCCACATGGGCTGAAGGGGTTCTTTTCAGAAATGTTTATCTGTCTAGTAATTGTGAGATTCTTCTTATGTGCTACAGATATTTGGAAGCATTGGATCAGTGGGTGGAGGCCTTGCTCTGGGTAAAGAAGGTCCTCTTGTGCATACTGGTGCTTGTATTGCTTCTTTGCTTGGACAAGTAAGTACTTACTACTCAATACATGCTAGTAAGTAAAATGCAGTTGATTCAGAGAGTAGATGTACAAGACCTTGCAAATATCTCTTTCTCGATACTCTATTTAACCTAATAATTAAATCAGACTAAAAAGTGATATCCCTGAAGTGTCTATTATATTTTAATCAACCATTTAAATTATCTATGTTTTCTACTTAGCATCTGTGCCGATTACCAAAATAATCCTCAGTGCATTACCATGGCCTCCGCTATTGTTTTCCCTTATAAATGATGAACATATCAGGGTGGGTTGACCTCAGCCATAAATTAGTGATTGGACTAGTCCGGTTTTAGTCCAAAAATAGTGACAAGGATAGCCTAATTCCATCTTGAAAGTAGTGAACGGGCTGTCCTGACGCTAGTACTAATTTAATGATTAGGCCACTGATTTATGTCTAAACTGGCTGAACACGTACAGGAAGAAGTTTAATTCTTCATGACTATGTTTTTGTAATTTGAGAAGCATTTAAGTATGCATCTCCAGTTCATAGCATTTTTTTCATGCCAGTTTAATATGTGTATATATTACACAGGTGATTTACCAAGTTCTGTGTTGTTTACACTTCTATGTTACAGATATCCATTTTCTGATGAGGTGGTAAAACATTTATCATCCTACTGGGCTTGAATTTCTGAATTTGAGCTGTTGTGTGATTTTTATTGCGTGCATATATGCATATCAATGCAAGCAAGAAACTGAAATAATCTTTGATGTCATGCCTTGAACAGGGTGGATCTACTAAGTATCATCTAAATTCGAGGTGGTTTCAAGTATTCAAAAGTGACCGGGATCGCCGTGATCTTGTAAACCACTTTGTTCCTTTTAAACTAGTTATAAATTTTACCCGATTAGAGCAGAGAATGTACTTTTGTATAGTGTTCCATGATTTCCCTCACCCCACCTTTGCCAAAATGGCAAAGATCTCCAGTTCATCTATTTACTCCAACCCTATTTATGGAAGAAGAAAATGCTCATTTATAATGTCATTGATGTCTTAAAAGGTAACCTGTGGATGTGCAGCTGGAGTTGCTGCAGCATTTAGAGCTCCAGTTGGTGGTGTATTGTTTGCTTTGGAAGAGGTTACATCGTGGTAAGGATTTTTAATTCTTGATCAAAGGTTCTGTTTGCTTAGACGCATGTGTAGTTAAGATTGTGGTATCTGTTCTACTTGTATTTGCTTATTGTTTTTGTACTTATAATTTGTTCCCTGTGCTCTTGAAGGTGGAGGAGTCAACTCATGTGGCGGGTCTTCTTCACATCTGCTGTTGTGGCTGTTGTGGTCCGAGCTGCAATGGGGTGGTGTAAGAGTGGAAAATGTGGACACTTTGGGTCTGGTGGATTCATAATATGGGATATATCAGAGTTAAGATCTAAGCCATTACCTTTTCACTGTCAGTTGAATATTCAGATACTTGTTTTCTTCTTTCCTCTTCCCTCTTCATGACTGATTTGATTTTTAGTGGTCAAGAGGATTATTCCTTTGCGGAGTTATTTCCAATGGCTATTATTGGTGTTATTGGAGGCCTGCTAGGTAGGAACTTTTGTCCTTATTTTGTAAATTGTAATTTAATTGTACCATGAATTTTACTTGGCCATAGTTCATTGTTAATATAGTATCAATAATTTGCAGGAGCTTTATTCAACCAGCTTACACTTTATATTACCACTTGGCGTCGAAATCATCTTCACAAGAAAGGGAACAGGGTCAAGGTATGCTGTTAATTTTGATCTGACTGTTTTCTTCTCTGCTTCTGTAATATACAGAAAAATCAAGAGGGTTGTCAATACTTAAAAATATTTTTGTTTTTTTTTTTCTGTGGTACATTTTCTTCTCTTGTCTATTTTCTTTTCACTCATTCCCCTTTCCTCTGAAGTGCAGGTTATTGAAGCATGTCTTGTATCCATTTTAACATCCACCATTTCTTTTGGCTTGCCACTTCTAAGAAAATGTAGTCCTTGCCCTGATTCTGATCCTGCATCTGGTATTGAATGTCCACGACCTCCTGGAATGTATGGGAATTATGTAAATGTAAGAGTGTTGGTCTTATATTGTTTCTTTGATGTGCTTTATCTTCATATTTCTTTTTTGTTTGAAAATTTGTTTGTCCTGAATTTCAATTGTCTTTATCCTAATCTTCCTATTTTATATGCTACTTAATGACAGTTCAAAGTGGGAGGGAATGAGGGATGAAGTCACCACTGAAACACTATTTTTTGTTTCTTGTTATGATATAACATGTCTAATGTAGTCTTGTTTTGATAAAAGAACATATTTTATTGGATGATAAAAATTACAGTCCTTGAAAGAAAAGCTGAAGAAAACCGTTAGCTTAAAGAGGCTCAAACCAAAGCAAAAAATAAAAGCCTCAAAACCCAGTGAGGTATTTCTATCTGCATGTCAAAGGAGACTCCCTTGATAAAAAAAAAGAGAATGAAACCAGAGGGCATCTAATTCTAAAGCTTGTTTCCAAAACGTTTGCCCCTCTTCCCTTTTGTTGCAACAGTAGATATTGTTTTGAATTTAACTCCTTTCTAATAAATAATAATATTTGAGATGACACTTTTGATTTTTAATTACTTTTGGAGATTGATTCTACTGTAATTCTGTGCATTTTACAGTTTTTTTGTAGCAAAGACAAGGAATACAATGATCTTGCAACTATTTTCTTCAATACACAGGTTTTGAATGAACTGGAATTTTTAGTTTTTCTTTTCTTATTACATTACATTAATTTAGTACTCTTTTGTTTCAGGATGATGCCATAAGGAATTTGTTCAGTGCAAAAACAATAAATGAGTACAGTTCCCAAAGTTTATTAACCTTTTTGGTATTGCTTTCTTGCTTGCTGATTTGGATTTGGCATACATCAGACATTGATTCTGTGATATTTTTGTTTTATAATTATGGAAAGCCTTGGACTTTGGTATATTCTAGTATCTGTACGGTTGTCATGGATGTAAGTGTTAATAAGAATACGGTGGGGAGTAGATGATAGACATCAGTAACAAAAGTAATTAAAGACATCAGTAATAAATGAAAGTTTTTCTGCAAGGGTTTAAAAAATACACTTTCTTTTGATTATGATTCACCAAAATAGATGTTCCCCCCCTCATGGAGGCTGTGGTCATCAAAGTTGCTGCAGGAATTCCAGTTGATTTATCTTCATGTTCACATATTGGAGAGAGTTGGCACTTGGCACTTTTGATGCTTTACATATTTATATTGTGATTATTATCTCTATTATCTTGCAGGTTATGTTTTATGCTTTAGCAGTGGTCACGTTTGGTACTGCTGTGCCCGCTGGTCAATTTGTTCCTTGTATAATGATAGGATCAACATATGGGCGTCTTGTTGGCATGTTTGTCGTAAAATATTACAGAAAGCTCAACATTGAAGAGGGAACGTGAGTTTGCTAGTTCCTTTTCTTCAAAATCATGTTAACAAGATGTGATTTTCCTTCTTATACATATGAGTTGGTTTTATTCTAAGATTTCTATTTTATTAATTGATCAATCTTCTGTCCCTACATTCTCCCCTTCCCCTTGTTCTCCTTGTTTAAGATGTCTCAAGGAAAATGTATTCTCTATTTGAAGAGCTGACTAACAAATTTAGCACTGATACCTTGGTTTTTGCTTCCATTGTTAGGGAACAAGAGAGAAAGATACTTAAGTTTACACTAGAAGGAATAAGGGAGTTAGTTAGACTAGTAGTAATTGAAAAGAACTAATCAATGTGGTGTTACATGGTTGATAGATAACCTTGTCCTTTAAGTATGTGGCAAGAGTTTGATCTTTGGCTGTGTGTATGGAAAAACATATGTTGGGAAAGATCAGCTCCTTAAATGGATCTCAATACTTTAATTGTTTAACTCTTGACACTCGGCCGACAGTTACCTGAATTCACCAATAAAAAAGTAATTGAAGATAACTGATTTGTACCTAGTGACAAATATAAATAAAGGTAACACTTATTGTAAAGGGGAGAAAATACTCATTTGTAATAACTGATTTCTCAGATGTAGAAGGGAACCCATTCCCTTGGCAGAGCCTAATCTGAATTGTTTTCTGTTTGCTCATACATTCTCTCTCTCTCTACCTTTCTTTGTTCTGGCTATTTCTTTTGGGTTGTGTCATAACACATCATGGGTCCTATGCACTGGCATACAACTTTTGCTATTGGAACCTCTAGTGTCAAGAATGATTTTCTGTGTAGTTGTACTCCCTATTTCCCCAGAAATTTACATGTGATGTTTTTCTTATATTCAGGTATGCTTTGCTGGGAGCTGCATCTTTTCTTGGAGGCTCAATGCGGATGACAGTATCTCTATGTGTCATTATGGTTGAAATATCAAATAACTTAAAGTTTTTACCTCTTATTATGCTTGTTCTTCTTATATCGAAGGTATGCATATCAAAATTCCTTTCTACAAAGAAAAGTCACTAAAAACTGCACTAAGCTTTTACCTTACAGGCTGTTGGTGATGCTTTTAACGAAGGTATCTATGAGGAGCAGGCTCAATCGAGGGGCATTCCATTACTGGAATCAAGGCCAAAATATGAGATGCGAAATATGACAGCAAAGGAGGCCTGTGGGAGTGGAAGGGTGAATATAATTTTAAATTATTTAAGAAATTGCATAGTCATCTAATGGGCTAAGGGGGAGAGGAGGAGATTCAAAAACAAAAGCCTGATTGAATATATAGGCATTAAATTATGATAGTGGATACAACCTAAAACCAATTAGTGACTAGGTGACCTAGATCATTATGCCTGTGGGGCCAAAGAGAAAAGACACCGTTGTCATTATTTTACGAGGGGTGGGAGTGAAGTTTGAAATGATGAACTTAATGAGGTGCTGTTGTTGCCTATAATGATTAACCTTTATGAAAAATGAGGCTGCCACTGGTAAACTATGTTTCACATGCTTTATACTGCAGTTATTCCTTTGGCCACTGATTGTATGTGTAAATCTGTCTGTTGAAGGTGGTCTCTTTCCCTCGTGTTGTTAAGGTTTCAGATGTAGTTTCCATCCTGCGGAGCAACAAACATAATGGTTTTCCAGTATGTATAACTTTTGTACTAATCTTGACTTGAACATTATTCCTTGCATTTTCTAAGTTGTATTTCACAATTTACTATGCAAGGTGATTGACCACACAAGAAGTGGAGAACCACTTGTTATTGGATTAGTGCTTCGTAGGTGAGAAATGAGCATAATAAATGTTATATACTCTAATATCATTTTGGTTGTAACTTGAGGCTAAAACTTTCATCACTTGAAAACTTGGGCTTCTATAACCTTTTCTTCTATGCAGTCATTTATTGGTAATTCTGCAGTCAAAGGTTGATTTCCAGCATAGCCCATTACCTTCTGATCCCAGAGGTGGGGGTAGATCAATTAGGTAAGGTTTCTTGAGATTTGTCAGTATGGTGTTTTACATCTGTTCTCTACTTTTTTAACTCCTTGACTTCCAGGCATGATTCTGGTGAATTTGCAAAGCCTGTTTCCAGTAAAGGAATATGTATTGATGATATACATCTAAGTTCAGATGACTTCGAAATGTACATCGATCTTGCTCCATTTTTGAATCCCTCACCATATATTGTAGCAGAAGATATGTCTTTGACAAAGGTGTCATTTAAAATCCTCTAAATAATCTTTTTCATTTTATTCTCCATTTTTGTTGTCAGATGTTCATGATGTCTTACTGATGACACAGGTATACAACCTTTTCCGTCAGCTTGGTCTAAGACATTTATTTGTCGTTCCTCGTCCATCTCGTGTGCTTGGTTTGATAACAAGAAAAGATTTGTTGATTGAGGTAATTTAATCTTAGTAACTGCTGAATTTTTTGGCATGTTGGAGTTGAACCTGCAAAAGTTTTTTTTTCCTTATTGTACTTTGTATTTGGACAGGACAAAGAAAATGTGAATACATTAGAGCTTCAGTCAACTAGTGTAAGGTCTCTGATGCTTTACTGACTATACATCCTATTCTGTTTTTTAAAATAAGTTGAATATTTTATGTCAGACATATTTGTTTAGATTCTAAAAACTGCGTAAGTTTTTCTTTGTAGTGGATTGTCACGGTGTTCATGCTATTTATTCTTTTGAATAATGATAGAGCACAAAGTAGAGTCTGTACTCGATTTTTTTCAAATGTATGCAGTTATGGACATCTTTGTCAGATTATGTCTTCAAAAGAAACATGATTTTTAATGATTGATAACTTCTAATTAAGCTCTTTTTTTTTTTTTGTAGAGTTTACACTTATTCATAATTAGATCAGCTAGGGTTTTGGATTGAATTAATAAATGGAAAAGTATACAAGTGACATGTCCATTCAAAAGACGAATTTGATATATATATTTTCTGTCCAATAGGATGCTGTGTAAAGTCATTTTTAGCTTTCAGTGAGATTGTGAGCAGGTTATCCTATTTTAGATCCATTAAGGACGAATAAGACATGAAACCTCTGCATTTTCTTAGTTTGTTGTCTTTTCTGCAGTAAAATCTATGCAATTGTTGCCTTAGCAAAGATTGGTTATGCATATATCAGGATTCATTAATTTATTTCAATAAATTGATTTAAGCAAGTTGTCTTCATGATTTTCTCATCACAGAATTCCGCATAAAAGATTGACTAAGAGAAATATAGACGTGGAACGCCCTTTGCTAAACGGACTGCTTCAGAATCACACACCTGATTAACACTGTCCCTGTAACATAAGTCCTTCTCGCTACTAATTATCCTTGAAGATCATTCTTTATTGTTTCTTGTATCCCTGTTCAAATAGGTTAGGGAAATCAATCTTTGGGAATGGGTTCTAGACAACATTCCCTAGAATTTTGTATACTAGTAAAAGGGAGGAAGAATTCATTACAATGATAGTTGAATTTAGTATGATCTATTAAAACCTGAGTCTTCTGTCCATTTTTTTTCTGAGATCTTTTCTTGAGGTCATTTATTTTTTTTATTTTGTGTAGTTGTTATAATGAGTGCCTAATTTAGGAGCATTTGCTGATTAGGTTGAATAAACTGGTAGCAAAAAGTCATCCAATCCAATTTTTTTGGGATTATATTAAATTTAAACTGTCCAATCTAATTTATAACAGTTTTGATTAGATTAATTTTAGTTTTTTATTTTCTTAAAAATTTTGGAATAATTATTACAAATATTAAAGAATATTCATATTCTAAGTCTATTTGAATTTGATTTGGTTTTTAAAATGTTTTTTAATCAACTTTTACCAGATCAACCTACTAATTGTATCGGATTGGTCTATTCGTGGAATTAAAATAATTTCTTGAACTAATTTTTGAAATGTTAAAATTTTAAATTGGAACGTAAAAATTTTAACATGTTAATATTTGGAAAGTATTTTTCAAAAAAAAAAGTTTTTTTAAAAATATAAAATGGAGATATATTAATAATCCAAGAAGGTATAACAATTTTCTTTATTCAATTTCTTTTCCAAAAGACTTAAGAAGTCACATCTATTTTATTCTTTTTGTTTTTAAAATAATTATTTTCTATGTTATAGTATGACTTAATAAAATTCTGATTTCTATAAAATAGAGTTTTATTTATTTATTTGTTTTTAAAAATTGAATTTTTTTTATTTAAGTTTATACTGTCAAATAATAACATTACACGATAGTTAGCAATTTTAATAATTAATTGATTTGTCATATTATAAAGAAATTTAACAAGAATATTATGTATAATTTTTCAGTCTTTATTTATTTATTTTTTTGTTTTATTTCATATTATCAAATAATAACTTTACATAATGACATAACTATGATATTGATCATCCAATTGATTTGTTACATTACAATTTTTTTTTATTAAAACAATTACATGTAATTTTGTTTGATAAATTGTATTTTTTAGTCTTCATTTATTCAAAACAGTTGATCTCAAACTAATTATAAAAAATTTAAAAATATAATTTACAAAAAAATACACAAACTAACTTATAAAGAATTCAAAAACACAATTTACTAAAAAAAAATACACAAGATTGTCCAGTTAAGATATTGACACTAAAGATGACAAATAATGACTTTGAGACGTTTTAATTCGGTGTATTTCACGCAAGTCCTCAAAATACAAAAATTTCTTAGTATAACTAAGGCAACAAAACTAGCAAATGGAAATGGCTGAACCTAGGAACAGAGAAGCAAGAGGAAGAAAATAGAAGATTTGTTGGTGATTAAAAAATTGAGTTTATATAGAGCTTGAAAAAACATGTTTTCGTTTGAAAATAAATGATAACTAAATGGTAATTAAATATTTTAATCATAAAATAGTAAAGAAATGTTATGGAATAAAATTTAAAAATAATTAATACACATTTAAACAGAAATTCGAAAAATAATCTAGATGAAAATCCAAAAATTTTGTTATTGCACCAAATTGAAATCCATCACATTAAAAATTAAGTTTTTTCAATAAGCTATTAATTTTGAATTTGAAATTTAAATTCAAAGTTCCAAAAGAAATAATTTCATTAAATCACAAAATAAAATGATTGCATCGCCCATTATCACATTCACAAGGAGAAAATAAGTGGATTTGCACTACGAAAAGCCCAAGTGACTTAAGCTCATGCGCACAACACTTCTATTTCATGCTAACCACTTTAAAATTCCATATTACAAAATGATATATAAACTTTATATCAAAAGTTATTCTAACCCATTATACCATTATTTGATAGAAGAGACTAGAATAAAAAAATTAAAAGACTAAAAAAAAGACTAAAATTAAAAATATATATATCTTATTTTATAAGGATTAAAAAACTATTCAAGTCTTGAAGTTTTCTTATTGTTGTTTGTTTGAAAAAATTAAAAATATAAAAAGTTTAAAAATACAAAAAATCAAAAACATA
>JAMLFT010009971.1:0-12247 GCA_026544285.1 Pachyrhizus erosus
CCTTATATATTTTTAATTTAAAAAAATATATAATTTCATATATCCTCTAACTTTATTAATGTTCTTTCTCTATACACATACATGCACACACGTATATATAATATAGAGATATATCTTTTGTTACAAAATTACTAAATATATTTTTTTAAGAAATAATTTTATTTAAATCAGGTTAGGTCACTTTGAAAACCAATTTTTTTTAAATATTTAACATAAATATTTTTAAGAGTTAAATTGCATACTAGTGGTTAAATAAGTTAAAATTAATTAAAATCTTAAATCTTTAACGTGATCATTGTTAAAGAAATTTATTAATAAGTGTCTTGAAATTATGTATGATTAAAGAATATTAAATATATCCTATTAAATATTTTTATTTTTAAAAAAAATTAGATATTTTTTGTATTTTTAGTATAAAGGTACTAATTGATAGAGTATTGGTTTTACTTAAAATGAAGGGAATCTTAAGAATTACATAGACACTTACGTTTGAAAAGAAAACTGTATATACCATTATAAAATTATCAAATGTTAATATAATGCATAGTCTAAACTTAATGTTTATATTAATAATTTGATTTTATTAGACACAATCACAATCATACCAATAAACATATCGATAATCTTATTATCTAATAGCTTTTCGTCCTTAATAATGATATGAATTTTATTGTAATTTTAGAATAACACTAATGATAATAATTAAGATACACAAAATATCCAATTATCTATATCTTAACGAGCGAGTGAGAAGAATTCACAAGTAATCTAATCCAACAATATTTATATTTAGTAATAGAATGCATAAGTCAAGAAATTTTTACCTTTTTTTATTTAAAAGTAGTTTTCATTTAAAGCTTTTTACAAATATTAAAAGTAATTAAATATTTTTAGATTTAATATTTTATCCCTTATCTTTGTTTAATGTTATATATATATATATACACACACATAAATATGCACATTTTATAAACCCAAAGCAAAATCATAATTAAGAATATTATATATATAAATATACTAAAAATATAAAAAAAATTTATAAAAAATATCATTATAAATTACACACATGATCATATTAAATGAATAACATAATTTTAATAAATATAAAAAAAATATATTACATTTTTATTTAATTTAATTTTATGTTATTATTTATTATTGACAACATCATTGTCTTGAATTAAATCTTACACATATTTATTATTGACAATATTATTATTATATTAACTTTTAGTTTTAACTAATATACACATAAAGCAAAATTTAATTTTGATCTCCCTTTAATTTTTTATCTACAACTTTAGTTTCCTGTTTTATTGTTCTTATAAATTGAGTCTTTTATTTTAAAAAATTTATAATTTTGGTCTTATATGTAATTTTACATATATTTATTGTTTTATTTTTTATATTATAATTAATTAAATTCTTTTGTAATAGTATCTTAAGTAAATGTGTTTAATCTAAGATTCAATTTGACCAAAATAAAAGAAATGAAACATAAAAAATTGAAGATTGAACTAAAATTATGAAATTTTTAAAATAAAAAAATTAAAATTATGACAAAATAAAGAGACTAAAATCACATATTAGAAATTAAAGGGAGAGACCAAAATTGTAATCTAACTTATATATATACAATTGGAGAGTAGTTTAAGATGATTAAGAGATATATTTTTTGTCTAATTGAAAATGTGTAAAATATATTTCCAAAAAAAAAAAGATAGTGTTAAAATTTTTTAATTGAAAGACTAGAAAATTTTAATTTATAATATTATTTTTTTTAATTTAATTCTTATTTTTTATTTTTATCATAATAAAAAAATTAAATCTATATATTATCATATATTCAATATATTTTGATATGTGAAGTGAGCAAAATATTTTTTAACATAGATTTATGAATGCAACAGATTAAAAAAATATATTTTATAATTACATGTCACATTTTAATCTAGATATATATATAAAATAATGATAAGAGATAATAATTTTAATATATTTAACAAAATTACATAAAATAATATAAAAAAATTATCATATAATTATATGATTTTTTTAAACTCTTCTATTTGTGAACCCTAGACTGTCACACTTTTAACCTAAGTTTAGAACTGGCCATGCGACATACACTCCGTAAAATAAGAAATGTAAAAATAAAATAAATTTCATTAATAATATATTAGAATCTTCTAAAAGATAAATAAAAAGAAAACAGAGGACTTATTTATCTATATATCTTCACACTTTATTAATGTTTTTTATTTTATTTTATTTAGTCGAAATTTCAGAAAAGAAAAAAGCTAACAAAAAAATTGATACTTTTATTTTAATTTTTAAAATTACGCACATATTTTAAAATAAAACCGAAATTTCTATAATCTTGCTGCCGGTGCTCTTAATTATTTGAATATTAACTGATAAAAAAAGTATGTGTTAAATGGCTTTTATATTTTTGATATAATAATTCTTTTTAAAAACAAAAACCTATCGATTTTATAATTTTAGTTGGTGTCCATAATGTAATGACTAACAAAATCAAGTTTTGCATAACAACTACTTTCATTTTTTTTTCCCTTGTATTTAAAGAAAATTTTTGGCATCCTCTAAATTTAAAAAAAAGTAATACTGTAATTATTTTAAAATGATGTTAAAAATAAAAAAATATTTAATATTTGTTGAAATAAGATGGTATTTATTTTAGAAGAGATAGGAGGGGGGTTGGTTTATTTTTGAGGAATTTGAATGGAGAAACAAGAGTTGGTAATATGTCATTTCTTTTCTCTCTTTTGGTTTGCAATAGGAAGGTTATTGAGTTGTGTCGTAACCCACAAGTGATGGGTCAAGAGTGTCGGATGTACTTGTCAAAATGCTATACAAAACTTAGACATCAAAGTCTCCTTGATGGGCCAAACATGCTCCTTAATCAATTTCATTTTTGGGATTGATTTGAACCGTGAAACATGCAGGCACATATGGGTTAGGACTCTCTTTTCAAATCTCTATCTCTACCAAGTAGTTCCTCTTAACGATTTTTACTCAATCTTTTGAATTTAAATTTTGTGAAGAAAAAATATAATTAACTAATTTATCATAGATATAAAATCTTAAGATATTTCACCAAAAAATGACTAAAGTATGTTTCTTTTAATTTTTTTTTATGTATATGTAAATAACGAGAGTGCAAATAATTTAAATATTTGTACAAATATAATTAAATAGTAAATTTTAACTTAAAATTTAAATATCATGTTATCATAAAAATTATTAGTATAAAGTAGTTTAACAAAGTATTAATTAACATGTAAATTGTATGAAAATTGAATCTTGATCTACGTACAAAAATCTTTAATATGATATCAGTTGAGATTACATGTCAAATTTGACAAAATGACACATTTAATAATTTCAATAGATATTAAATTCATCAATCCAATCATTGCATTAAAAGTTCTCGTGAAATAGACCTAGCAAGCTAAATTTTATACAATTTAAAACTTAATTCATACTTTATTACGTCATTTACTTCAATGTATGATATGCTATGTGAAATATAAGTAAATTAATATGTATTATTAGGTTAGACATATAGAAATATTTAAATTATTTAAAATTAATTTAAATATGTTTTTGCTTTCTTAAATTTAGAATTTGTATTTTCAATCTCCCAAATTAAAATTTATACTTTAAATATTTTAAATTTACATAATGCTTTTTTTAATACCTCCATCCTATCTGATTTTTGATAGTTTAGATAAATAATTTGTAATAAATTTTGACTATTGAAAGAATTAGAAAAATATTTTATAGATTTAAAAGACTAAAAAATGTAAATTTTAATTTGAGATACTAAAAAAATATTTTTTTAATTTTAAAAAATTAAAAATATATTTAAAATTTTAAAATTTAATATACATTATTTTCAAGATAATATCATACAATAGAATAATTAAATTAATAAATTTTAACTTTTATAAAAAATTACTACCTTCGTTCATATATATATATATAAAAAATAAATAATAATATTTTTTATTTCTAATTATAAGAAATATATAATTATTTTTAAATGTATTAATTGTTAAGTTTCTTTTATATTTTTAATTTATGTGAAATCTGTTAGTAAAATATTATCTATTTTTTATGAAAGTATATATTTATTGAATTATTGACAATATAATTCATACTCATCTTGTATCAGTTGAAAAATTATTTCTTAGTATAATTATTATTTAATCACCACTTAAATTAATTAATATTATAGATATTTTTAAAATAAAATTGTAATTATAATTATATTAATTAACTTAAATTAATTTAATTATTTTATTGATCTTAATAAATTAAATATTTACTTCTCATATATAAAAACAGATTATTTTATTAAGTACAACACTTTGGTATTGATAAACTAACCACATCTATATATAAAAGGAGATCCATTTATTTTAAGAGTAAAATTTTTACACTTGTTATGGCTAATAATATTTTACAAAATATAAATTTGACATATCTAGTTGTTGAGTATCATATACGTGATATTTATCTTGAAAATAATGCATACGTAATCTTAAATAATTTAAACAAATATAGGTATATAATCTCATATGTTACTTTTATTTATATCTTAGAAAGTACCATATTTGTTAAAATAAAATATTAATTGATTTTTAAATTTTATGAAATTTTATAGATTTGATCTACTTAGTGAAAATTTAAATTTAATTATTGAATTGTGGAAATTCAGTATGAATAAATAGGAATATAGTATGTTAAGAAGACTTACTCAACCTTCAAATTCATTTTGAGAACCAAACTTAGTAGATACCTCTTGGTGAATAAATTTTCACATCTATCACTTTTGCAACTTTCTTTTACCGAAAACATGGAGATACTAATCCTAGTTCAGTTTCACATATACACTGTATGTCTCTTGCTAAGAACAAGAAAAATTAACAAGATAAAATAAAATAAGACTGTTCAATTTGATCTTAGAAGACACTCACTATAAGACCCCGTAGCATTTGACAAGATTATAATTAACAATTTCAGCTGGGTCAATTTCTAAAAGTGTTTTCTCTTGAACTTGCAAGAGGGCACTCTTTATTTGAGGTTAATCAACACAAATTGTAGGAGTTTAAGGGACTTGAAACATGCAAAATAAATTGTGGCAATACACTGCCAGGAATTCAATAGGTGTGCACCTAAAATAGCCAGCACAACACTCAAGTTTTCCATGTGGCATTGTTGATGGGTGCAACCCTTTTTCTTTTGTGTAGGTGCTCATATGACATGTCCAGGAAGAAACACATAAAATATCTAAAATTCAAAGTTTTTACCTTAATCTTGTGCAGAAGCTTTTTAGCTTTAACAAATGCTAAAAAGCTTTTGTGGAGGCTGTTCATCATGCCATGGAAGAATGATTTCTTATCCCATTGGCAAGAAGATATTTAATCTCAAAATTAGATTTCTATACTCTTTAAACTGCTCCTTCGTTTCTGCTATGCCTCTAACAAGGTTGAATTTACAAATCAACATTATAAATCTTTCATATCCATCTCACATTAAAACATATTAAAACCTTAGATTAAACTAGATGTATTTTTTGGTGCATAAGTTAGATGTGTTTTTCAGTAAAAAAAAAAAAAAGTTGGATGTGTTTTAATTAATGCTCTTTATTTTGTTAATTTTTATAGTTATTTTAAAATTAAATTATTATTTTTATTTCACTACTTTTTAATAAAAAATATCTTAAAAGAAAAATATATTTTAAACTAAAATTAGAATAATATCTATACATTGGCACAAACTGTTACATATTATTTTTTTTATGTTATTTAATCATTAATTTATATAAATATTTTTTTTATAATGTCTTTATTACTTTCTATCAAGAAAAGTTAGTTACTATGCAAAATATCGATACTATCTTTTCATTCACTCATAAGTAAAAACATATAAAAATTGAATTTCATAATTTTAAGCATAAAGTAATGTATTTTTCATTACATAACAAATCACAATAGTGTAACTTTTGATTTATAAATCTTTAAATCTAAAAGTATTATAGAATAAAATAATTATTTTAGTTTAAAAAATTATTAATTACTAACCATCGTTCTAATTGAATGATCTTATTAATTATTTATTTATAATTTAAAATTGTATTAATAATATTAAATATTTAAATAATTATTTTTGTGTAAAATAATGAATAACGAAAATAATATAGTTATTTTTCGAAAAATGTTACTATCATATTATTATTAGCATAATATATTCATAGCACACAAAAAATAAAAATATTGAGTAAAAATATATGTTAGTCATCTGAGTTATTCAACCAAAAGGCAAATAAATGTTAGATGCATTTGAAAAAAGACAAAAAAATGATGCATAAAAAACTGACACTTGACACTTATAGTTAATAAGAAGAAGACTTCTATATATATATATAGAATAGATAAATTATTATTTACTAACCTTTAGCTTAATCAAATAATTCTATTAATTACTTATTTTTAATAAATTATATTTTAAGTCCAAAATTATTGTAAAATAAAATAATTATTTTAATATAAAATAATAGATGACGAAAATATTTAAATATTTTTATTACCAAATTGAACTTTATAATTTTAAAGACAATAATATAGATATATGATGAGCAAAACTTTTTTTTGATCACTAAAAGATCTAGACAGTTAAATTAAAAGATAAATTAATGACTTGAATGTTATTTTAAAAAAAAAGGTGATAAAATTTTGCATGAGATGATTTTTAGGATCCAAAACTGTTAGTTATTAATATATTAATGAAAGATATTTAAATCCACAACTTTTTGTCTCCCTTCTTTATTTTACATGAGATGCTAACATGTGATACTTGGGAAAGACTTTTATGAGAATAAAATATAGGTATGTAATAAGTGCTAATATGAATATGTTTATTTTTGTATAATGACAATAATAAATGTCGAACTTAAAATCACTTATATCTACTTTCATTCTTACAACTAGATCAATCTTGTAGTATATAAGAACTTGAAACTTTTTTAACATGTACAAGGACGAATGCTATAAAATTTTATCCATTATCATTTCTGTATTATGCTTTCAATAATTAAAACTTAATTTATAGTACAAGAATAAATAAAAAGTATTAATTAAAAAATATTTTTTACCATTTATATAATATTAAGGCTTTGTTTTAAGTAATTTTTTGTTTTTGTTTTTAAAATTTTAAAAAATTAAAATCAATTTTAATTTTAAATTTTGTTTTTAATTTTAAAAAAATTATTGTAAATTAAAGATAGATAAAATGAGTCAATTATTCTATTTTATTTTGTTTCACTATTAAATAATACAATATAAAAAATATCAATATATAAAAATAATTAAATTTATTAAAAATAAAAAAAATAAAAAATATGAATTTTTCGAAACAAAATTAATATATTAAAACTATAGAAATAATGAAAAAAATAACACAAGCATGATTAGGATTTTGATCAACAGTTGGTTTCCGTCGGATTCGGGTCAAAAATATTCAATCTGACCAACATCGAACAATGATATTTTTGAACCGCATCCGACCGAGAAGATCCTCAGGTTGGTGATTTTCAAATATGACAGCTTGTGGTTTGTGTCGGGGTGTACAAAGGTGAGTTTGGGTTTTTCCGTCTCCAGCAATTTTGACAACGGTGTTGAGATCGGATATAAGGTAGCAAGCAAAACAGTGTTGTTTCCTATGGCAACGGGAAGTGTGGTGCTTTGTAAACTTGCAACCATTAGGTGTTGGTTGCTTTCAGCCATTGAGTGTTGTTGTAATAAGTTTGAAGCAACCTGCTGCACTGATATCTAACATATTTGTTGAAGGTTAAAGATAGATTATTGTATTAATCTTATATCTAGTAAAAGTTGAAGAGAATGGTTAGGAGAAAGGTGAGTTTTATACAAAAATAAGAATGCGATGCTTAGGAGCAGACTTATCAACTTATGCTGGCATGATTGGGAAAGAACAATATTGCTTTGTTTTACCGACTAACTTGCCTAAAGCCTAAGGTTAACTTTCTCCTTATCTCTCTTCTAATTGTTGCTTTCTTTTGTTTATGAAAGTTTCTGGTTAAAGTAAAATGACAAATAAAATCAAGCTAGTTAAATATAGGTGTCTAATTAAAATAAAGGTTATATAATAATAATTGTTGGTCATATTATGTTTACATGCCACCACATTGTAGACTTTTAATGGCTGCATTAGTTGTAGACATGGAATCAAAAGACGTTGGTGCCCTCAATGTGGAAAAAGTAAAAGAAACATAAAGGGCAATTTGGATAATGAACAAAAACTAGGCTTTGGATGGTGTGAAGAGGGAAAAAAGTGAAAGACATTATATAGTATAGTACAAAGTTGTACAACTTATAGATAATATCAATATGTAAAGCAAAAATTAAGTCAATTATATTTTTTATTTCTTTCTCCGTTAAATTGATCGGTTGGATGCGAGTTTCTTTGGATTTTTTTTCTTTAACCTGCACTCACCCGCACTTAACCATATATAACCAAAATTTCTTTAAATTTAACTCGAAACCATTTTTATCCATCCGAAATTATTATTATTGGGCCTGTTTTTTGGAATTGCTACAGGATAACATTTTTATGATCGCTCCTCGTCACGACAATAACAACAATAATGAAATATAAAGTCAGTTTGTTTATGATTATTTTTTTAAAATAAGTTTTTTAATCAAATAAATAATTTTTTAATTTTTTGATGTATTTATTTAAACGGGTTATTTTTAAAATAAATACTTTTTTGTTTTTTAAGAAGCAAATCCTATATGCTTATTTAAAAAGTAATTATTTTAAAATTTTCTTATTTCATAAACATTTTTTAAGATTATACAAATTGACCCATAATGTTAATATTTTTATAATTTATATTTAATTTCTATTAATAAAAAATTACGCATCAATAAATAATAATATTAAAAAATATCAATGTGGAAATGGTGGTGGTAATGTTAGAGGTGACCATAGTGATGGTGGTAACAGTGGGACACTCTTGTTAGATGAATAAATAATAAACTGAGTTGTTTGTACATATACACCAACATAAGGGCCCCCAAAACAAAGTTGATGCATGTCTAAAAGTCATACAAATCCTCTAGGTAGTAGACAAGCACATATGTCAAGTTCTTGTCAACACATATCATACAACCTAACAAAGTAGAAGGAAAGTCCTCACTGCAAAATCATGTTGGTTGACTATACACAATTGAAGTATTTATCCTTTAGTTGCATCAATGACATGTGTGCACTCCCCTTATCAATTGAAAAGTCTTTGCATAAGTTAATTTCATTTAACTAGTTAGCAACAAGATTGTTTCACCTTTGTTAATATCTCATACTGGATGAAGTCATCCTTAACAAGTAAACGAAGGAGTGACGACACATCGTCTAGTGTGATGGTAATCTCTCTTATTGGTGGATGGAAGGAATTAGTCTTTGAATTTCATCACTCCATAAATATTGACACCAGTGTTGTGCTTGCAATGATGTATTTTGTCTTTATAAATGAGGCAAGTTATAAATCATCCACCAATTCCTTAATGGTCACATCCTTAGGTTGAGTTAAGACCTTACCCTCATGGTTGCAACATTAAGTAGACTTGATAATGCTCTATGTTGTCTCTCTTTACTTAACTTTATGAATGAAAGTAATGGGTGATACCTACCTTGTTTGTGAATGGTGATCAATGTGTTAACCATCAACAATCATATGCTAAATCATACTTGAAATAAAAATAGATTATAATATTAAAAAATTAAAATATCACACAAAAATCCAATATAAGAAAAAATAAATATAAAAATAACAATAGCAATAACATTATAATAAATTAAGTGTAATTACTTTTATTTAATAAAATTAAACAATTGAAAAATATTGACTAAGAAAATATTTGAAATATATAAAACCACAATAAAATTAATACAACAAGTATAAAAATTAACTTGTGTATAAACATACATAAAAAAATAAATTATTTATTTAACCTGTGTTATTTACTCAATGTTATTATCTTAAATTAGACATAAACAATTGTAAAAGAGTGTGACAAATTTTATTTGTATTTTATTTTTTGTTTCTAATTAATGTTATGATTTTATCTTAAATGTGATTGTCTTTATTCATTGATAAATAACAATTAAGCAACAATTACTAATAATATGTTTAAAATATACAATATCACAACATGATTAATATATCAAATGTCATATTTAACTTGTGCTATTTATCCACTATGCTTTGTTTAAGTTTGAAAACAGGCACAGACAATTGTCAAAAAGTGTGACAAATTTTACTTGAATTTTATTTTATTTTATTCAACTAATGTCACAATTTTATCTTGGGTGTTACTTTCTTTATTTAATGAAAATGAAAAATTGAGTAACATTTACTAAAAATATGTTTGAAATATGCAAAATCACAACATGATTAATACTTAATAAAATTGAAGCGTAATATTTAATTCATGTTATTCACCCACTATGATTTGTCTAAGTCTAAAAATAAGCATAGATGATTGCCAAAAAGTTTGATAAAAAATAAAAATAAAATTTCTTTAATATAACACGGGATTAATATAATGTTCAAGTATGTTTATTTGAAAATATCTAGTGTCCAATAAAAAAAAGTAGACATAAATTTCTTGCCAACAATATGACAAATAACATTATTATTATTATTAAAATAATAAAATTAAATATTATTTGTATTGATAGTTAACAATATTATCATTGTTTCTATTTATAATAAACAAATACTTAATTTATTAAAACTAATAAAAATAGTTAAATTAATTTGTTTTAATTAATATTTTCATAAATTTAAATATTATTCCAAAAATATTTATAACAATAATTGACTTGAGTAGTAGTTAAATATAATGACATTACTCATATTTCAATGAATAATTTTTGTAAATAATGAATATGAATATATAGTTAATAACTTAATAAATATTTCACTTTCATAAGAAATAATGTGACGAGAGAGTCGATTCGTATCATAATGATACCTTGTAAATAGACTTGACAATAAATAAGGAACATTGAAAGAATTATAAATCAATACATTAATTTGTAAGTGATTATATGTTTCTTGTGATTAAAAAAAATACTACTATTTATTTCTTATATATAGGAACAAATGCAACAATATACAATTTTTAATGTTTATAAAATAAATATTATATATAATATATTATTAACATTTATTTCAAAATTAACTTTTTTATGAATTTTAACTTATAAGAGTTTTGGAAAAAAGAGACTTCATTAATTATTTCTTTATTTTTTAACCATGATTAATTAAATGTTCATATTTATATGCTTGGAAGTAAAACTTTAGGAAACAAACCATATATATGTTATAAAGTTGTTATATTTTTTTAGTACATTTTAAATTTTGGGTTCATAAAAGGAGTGTATTTAAATATATTTGTCTTATAGTTACTCTTACAACTACTACTTTTATAAATATATATATATATATATATTACTTTATAGGTTTGTGATTTTATGCTACTAATTTTTTTAGGATACTTATATTTTTATATATGGATATAATGAAATATTCTTTTGACTTTTAGAAATCTACAATTATAAAAGAGAATGATTATCCAATTTAATTAGTCTTGGTATAGTTAATTGTCCATGACACAAATATAAATGGGAATGACACAATATAAATAGAATATATAATAGTTAAAAGTATAATTTCATATACTTTCAAATTAAAAAAATAATAATATTTTGATATAAAAAAAAAATTATACATCATTCATATAAAAATTGTATACATTAAATTTAAATATAAATATTTAAGAGTCTCTTGAAATAAAAGAACTAATGATTTTTAAGAAATAATCACCCAAATAGGTTTGCTCTAATACAACTACTTGTGCAACAAATGAATATAAATATGAATTATATGCAATATAAATAATATATAATTATTTAAAAATATAATTTCTCATACTTTTAAATAAAAAGAATGAAGGATGTTTTGATATAAAATAAAATTTAAACTTTATGTATATAAAAGTTCTATACATTAAAATTAAATATAAATATCTAAAAGTCTCTTGACATAAAAAAACAATAATTATAAAAAAAAACACTCAAATAGATTTGTCATAATATAAATGTGCATGTGGCAAATGAATATTAATATGGATTAACG
>JAMLFT010009972.1:0-12245 GCA_026544285.1 Pachyrhizus erosus
TATATTATTTTAAATTTTAGAAAAGTATCAAAGTAATTTTATATGTATATTCACAATTTATTTAATTATTATAATTTTTTAAAATACATGGTTTTTTATTAAACCTTATAAAAATAAAATAGAAAGTATTAAATTATGCAAGAAAGACGTTCTAACTTTAATTAAGCTTTAAAATATAAATTAAAATAATTAATTATTAAAGTTGTATATGTTAAGCTTTTATAATTTTAATCTATAACCAAGTTGCAAGTTATATTATTCATAAAAAAAAGAAAATGTTAATGACTAAGTTACATTGTAGTTCCCATTTGAGGTTCTTTTTTACGCTTGTACACTAATTGTTTTTTTTTTAACTTTGTTGGCTCTAAAAACTATCAAATTAACTTCAGTTTTTTTATATAAATATTTCCTCTCGTCTAACCACATATGCTTTTAAATTAATTGCTTTCACATACTTTTATATATTAAAATATAATATTTATAAGGTTATTCGATGCCTTAATATACTTTCCTCAACAAATAACACGTCATTTATAATTTTTATTTTTAATAAATTGTACATGCATGTATTTTTAAAGAAATATTTCTATTTTCTTCATTAAAATATTCTTAATTACTAAATAAAAATAATTAAATATTTTCATATCTTAAAATATCAAGTATATTTAAAAGTTTATTTGATATTTTTCAAAATATTATAAATGAATAAATCATTACTTTCTTATAAACTTAATTTTTAATATATATATATATATGTGTGTGTCTTTAATATATAGTTTTAAAAATTATTTTTAAATGTAAAAATAATCATGCAATAACAGAAATACTTACTGCTTTATTTATTGAGATATATTAATGGAGGGATGTTTTTGTTGGATATATTGGATTGATGCTACCTTAACATATGTCTTTACGCTTTACGTGGCAGGTCGAGGACGCTTTCATTGCCACCTATGCATTATGCACTCTGTTCAAACTCACACTCTACTTACACGCTCTTCCCCGTTTCCTTGGTCTTTCTCTTTCAGCTTTTTCTTCAGCTCTATTCAGCTCTACTGTTTCTATCCCTTCTTAATTGCATGCAGTGTAAGTGTTGGTTACTCCCTTCCTGCCAATGGATTTGTTTGCTACCCATCGGCTTCAATGCTTTTTTTTTTCCGGGTTTTGCTTGCTCATTTTGAAATTACATTTGAAAGGTTTAATCTTCTATTTTCTTTCACGTTTTGATTATCTGGGCCTTGTTTATTTTTGTGAAAGTTTAATTTTTGAGTGAATTCAATTTACTTAGATGATATTTCAAGTTATGCCTGTGGATGGTTCGTTTTATTATATTAACATTTTATTTTTTTTTTGCATTTTTCACATTTAGCCTTATTCTATCAATCGTTGTTTGTGGAAGTGTGTGTGCTATTTGTACAGTCATTTGATGCATAACATTTAATGAAAGTCCAATAGTAAATGCTGATATAGTTAAGAAGAATTTCCTGTTTTTGTCGTTGCTATAGGCTTCTCTTTGGTGTTCTTCTCATCGGTATCCCTGCTAGACATGCAGAGGGGTTACAGGGTTTTTATAATATTTTCTGCTTCATCTCTCGCTGATGCTCTGAGTAGATTCTTTAAAAATTATTCTAGACTTCTAGTATATTTTTTACTTTTATTCTTGATAGTTGATACTGTGCACACTAGGCAGTCTAGGCTTAAGCTTTTAATAAATTTCTGATTCTGGAAGTGGGTTCATTCTTTTAGTAATTCATGAATCCAATAAGCACATATAGTAGAACACACCCAAAAACAATGTTTTCTGTGATGCCCTTTGATCAACTGGCATTATTATTGTTTATTGTCAATTGGGTTCTGAATTTGGGTTCATCCGAAGAAGAGTTCTACCAATTCTGCAGTCATTGTAAGTTAAGTTTTAAGGGAAAATCATGAGATATTGGTTTGATGATAAGTAGCCATAGAATAAGTATCACTACTCACTAATGTGATATGTGCTTCTTGAGCAAATACACTTTGACCTACGAAAAAAAAAGGCATTTGTTTTGTAAGCATGGCATTCAGTATTCTGCCTAAGTAAATGTACATAATTCAATCAACTGTAAGAGTAGTTTGCGTCTTCATAAATATTTAATTTAAATGCTAGCTGTCTAGGGGTATCCAGTGCTCTATGGAAGGTTGAGTTAAAAATGTGGTCAAGTTAAAAACTGAACAAATTTTTATTTTTTGATAGTGTCATCATTAAAAAATTTCTTTTGGAAACTTGCACCTCTGTATGTCAGTGTGTATGTGTGCTTTGATCGATACGAGACTTGTTGTATTTCCTGTTGTAACTTCCATGGAAGCCTGTACGATTATGATCTTACATTTGCTGCTCATATTGCCAGTTTGTTTTAGTTGTGGGCCGTGCAATTGAATTAGGGAAAAATGTGTTCTCCACCATGGAAACACTAGCAAAATCAGTTGCTTGATTAGTGTTGGTAGTTCAAACCAAGACCAGCTGCTAAAATTGAGGCAAACAATTTGAATTTATTTTGAATTTTCAGTATATTTATTTCAAGTTTCAAGAGATAAACTGTTGGGAATTAGGCAAGAGAAGTTAGTTAGAGGGAAAGTTAGTCAAAGACTAAAAGGTATCAACTAGATAAATAGGGCAAGTAAGGAAAAAACAGGCATTCTGTCGTGTATCATTTGACAGAACTAAGAAGTAGCACTGATGTGAAAGGATAAATCCTTGGAGGAGAAGGAGAATTCTTTCTCCTAGTTTCTGTTCAATTTCATTCAAGCAATAAAATCAACCGTGGGGTTCGTAACATTGATACTGAAAGTAATCAAGTTTTTTACTGAAAATCTTTTTAGTTGTAATGTGAGATGGATTTCTTATTTCTAACATGAAGTCTTTCTTAATGTTGCACCATTGTTATCGAAGGCCTGTGCTTAAATCTATTTAGTCCAGTGAAAATAAACAATTTTCCATTTATTTATTTGTACCACAGCTATTTAATCTCCAATAATTTTTTCACAAGGATTTATTGACTTTGCAGAATGCTGTGATAAACTGCGTCAGTGCAACATTATGGAACTTTTCAACATGTAATGATTAAGGAGAGAGATCATTCATTTTATTGATTAATGGCATTGATTTCCGTGCTGTTGGCTAACATAATACTCTTGGTGACGAGGCCTTTTTCTCTACTGAAACTGGCATGCTTGTTTGGTATCAGAATAGCATTAACTGTCATATATACTTGGACGGAGTTGATCAGGACTGCAATTAGCTTTCATGTAAACATAATATTAAGAATTATCACATGGACATTTGGGCTTATCTCCCTGCCTGCAAGATCTGTGAATGTCTTCCAAAGGGAGAGGCAGGTTAGTTTTTATTCTGTGTATATTTTATTATGATATGTGCCCCTTGCATAATGCAATTCATTTTTCCTTAAATTAAAAGATGTTTAATTTGCAATTACAAGTTTTGATATCAGCATAAGACAATTCATTCTGCTCGAAAGTTGAAATATCAGAGATAATAGGATTCCAACACTTTGCCTTTCATAGAGCTGAAGCTTGGTATAGCTCTCTAGTTGAACTGGTGCTTAATGAATGAATAGAGTTTAGGTGTTGATTGAAGTCTGAAGACTTAGCATTAAATATAGTTTAAGACCAGATTAATTTAACTTACCACTGGAGCAAGAAGATGAAGGCTGTTAGTATCAAATAAAATAGAAAAGTGAGGTTGCTTTTGGTTTTTAAAGAGATGGGAGAAGGAAAGTTTAGAGAAAAGAGGCTGGGAGAGGGGCAGAAAACTGTAGGCAACCATTCCTTTGATAGGTTAAAGCGCCTTCAATTTTTTGTTTTATTAGTTTTGCATTTGTTTTTGCCTGTTACCAAGAAAGGGGATAGGGATGGGGTAGGTTGGTGCCATTAGAGTAGTCTCTACCTTTTATTCTTGTCCCTGAGCATGGAGTTTATCTTCTTTATAAATACAATGGTAGTTATGTTGTTATGCAGCTGGAACAAAAACTACATGAAATGAAAATAGAGCTGGAGAATCTAGTGTGGGATAAGAAGGAACTTCAAAAACATTTTCAAATGGCTGTCAAAGAGCGAAAAATGATGGAGATACTCCTAACAGAGCTTGAAGAGGAGCATGATTTGGCCATTGCAAAAATTGAGAAGTTAGAGGGAAGGGTAAATAGTTTATATCCATGTGCCTACCTATATCTGATAAAACTTATCACTTGCTTGATGCTACCGGTTGAAACTCTTTTACTGTTGAGCTTTGATATGGAGAACTTGCTAAATCCTTAATAAAATTAAATGTTTGAGAACATCTTCTGCTATGAATTTTACTTCAATATACATTGCATTTAAAAGTCTAATAGATTAACAGAGTAACAGACCCGGAGGCAACTGTTTTTAATTTATATCCTAGTGGCGATTTGTTAGTTCTAGAAACTATAACTGAAGTTTTCAGTTCCTGGAAGTTTGTACAGTAAAAAATCAAAATGCACTTTAAAAGAGGATTCAAAATCTGTTTAAAGTGTACCTATTTGTATAGACGCTTCTACTTGTATAGACTTATCTTCAATCATCAGAAATTAAAGTCAGTACTAATCTTATGGAAGTATTTGATGAAGTTGTCAAGATTGACATATATATTTAGTCAAAGCACTATAAAATTTTACTAGAAAATACCACCCATATTTCTGTAATTAAAGATTTTCTGAAAGTTGGCATAAGTTCCATTAATAAAAGGTTGTCCTGAAACTTAGTTAAGATGCTATGGATTCAAGATACATCAAGAGATTGTATAACAATAGATTGGGGGTTTTCTACTGATGTTTTAGTGACCCTTACTCTCACTTTTCTGTCCAATTCTTCACTCTAAGTTTCTGTAATTGTATACATGTGCGGATAGGTTTTCCTCATTTGATGTCTTGTTTGTGACTCATGTAAACAGCTGAGGGATCAGATAAACGAAAATCTTCGGCTGAAAGAAATTCAAGGAAATGGATACTGGAGCTCCAAAGATCAAAACAACACTGACAGAGTCCAAACCATTGATGACAGCAGTTACAACATTTCCCGCCTTATCCTCTCACTGAACTCCAACTACAACGGGAGTGGACTTTCCCTTCAAGATCTTCTAATGCGCAAAGATATTTGGGAAGATGAGAGCAAAACCAGAAGTGAGTTGCTTAAACTCTTGAAAAGTGGACCAAATTCTGGGCCAGTTAAGCCTGAAACGAGCGAAGCACTAGACCATTATCGAGACGTAGCTCTTTCACAATCACTTTTCAGTGCCATTATGTCACTTGTGGTTGGAATCACTGTGTGGAAAGCTGAGGACCCTTGCATGCCTCTTGTGGTGGCTCTCTTTGCCGTTGTAGGCATGTCCTTGAAGAGTGTGGTGCAGTTTTTCTCAACCATCAGAAATAAACCTGCATCTGATGCTGTTGCTCTTTTAAGCTTCAATTGGTTTATTCTTGGCACTCTAACCTACCCTACCTTACCAAGGGTTGCTCGCATGCTGGCTCCACAAGTGTTATGTCTTATGGACCAAACCATGACCCGGTTTGGTTTCCTTTCCTTAGCTTGACTTTGCCTCTTTTTGTTTTCTTTTCTGTTGTGTTGTAGTAAGTGCAGTATAAGCTGAATTTTGTATCTTTTTACTGTAGTGTGCGTTTCTTACTGCTTGTACAATATGAGGAATCTCTGTAATTTGGTTGTCTGTGTTGAGATATTCTGTTTTCTCAGTTTCCATCTCACAAACATAAATGGGAGATAGGAAGTCAGTTTTTGTTTCCTTTTCTATTTTGCAGAGTTCAGTAAGAGTTTTTGTTTTTGTTTACTTTTATCAATGTTCCGCCGGATTGTTTAAGGATCATGTAGGTTTAATTTATTTACTCTCTCACACAAGCATAAAGAGGGAGAAAAAGGAAATTGTCATTTTATGATGTTGTTATATTGTTTATATAGTTTCTTTTGTCGTAAAATACAGTTTTTGGTATCTTTTTATTGTAATTGTTTAAGTATGATCTCTTAACTTTAAAAAGTTTTATTATATCCTTAAAGTGTCTCTATAACTATTAGGCCAAATTCATCATTTTATCATTTGTCTTTACTAACATTGTTAATTTTAACTAATGTCACTTGTGTCATAGTATATCATGTGTTAATAAATTAATCAAGTTAGTGTGAAGGACCAACTTTTTAAATATAAAAAGTTAAATTGAAATCATGAGAAACTAAATGTGTATTTTAGTCATTCTTTTACAATATAATTTTTTTTTCTATCTTTTTCTGTCATATTAATCTTGTTATTTTACAATTCTTTCTTTTCTTTTATCTCTTTATATGCATTATTAAATTTCTCTTGATATATCGCTTTCTTAAAATGAAAAGATTTAAATCAATCCAAATCCGTTATTTAATTTTGTGATACCTCAAGTTGTGGCTTTTAGGATGAGGTGCTGAAAGTAATGCATCAGTTAAACTTTACCAAAACCGTCAACATCTCAGAGTTAGGATTTGCCTGTACTTTACAAGCGTTAAAAGCTCAGGGCTCTATCCAAAATTTTGTAACATTGTACATAAAAATGTTTAGTCAGTTTAGACATTTCCATAAGGCAATGGCACATTGACACCTGTTAGGTTGGGATATGACTAATTTATCTGGGGTTGAGGTTAGGGTCCCATGAAGGATTCATTTTTCCTTGATTGTTGTATTATGAGGAAATGTAGTAGTTGCATCTTTAAGGCTCCTTATGGTAGGCCTAAATAAAGCAGCATGACAATATGTGGCATAAGGTTTGCCTAGTGTTGTAAGCATATTATATGTCTAGCTGGGTCATTCCACCACACTTAGCCACTCCTGTCACCATCTTTCTAATATTGAATTAAGAAGTGGATGGTCCTTAAGGGACCAAGTTTTTTTGGATTGATTTGTCCTTACAACGTCAACGATCTATTTTGGTAGGGGCTAAAGAAAGCGAACACGTATAAGAAGTCTGTTAGTTTTTTTTTTTTTTTTTTTTTCTCAAGCATATGCCTATATATTCCAATTGAAGCATGTGCTCTGTTTTGGGACAGTTATCCATGAAAGGTGATGGTGAAGGGATTTGATTGATCAAATAACATTGACGTATGTACCGCACTTTGCAAATAAAATATAACCCTTATGCTATTAGAATAACATGAAGGTCTTCTAGTTATGTGCAACCTACTCTACTTTTGACATATATTCTATTTCTATATGCTCTAGTATCTTTGAATCGGAAAGCACTGTCTATGGAGGCAAAACTCAGCACCCACGAGTTTTACCACGATTTCAGCTACAATTATAAATATTATAAATATTAAACTTTGTCGAGAAATTTTAACCCAAGCACCCTGGTTAAAAAATAAAAGATGAGAAGTTATTTTTATTGAAGTGCATTCTTGTTGAGAAAGGTTTTTTTTTTTTTTTGCACTCTTAGTGATTTCTAATACAACTCTAATGTAATTTTTAATTTAAAATATTATTCATTACAAGTAATTTCTTAATCACTGCCCTAAAGTGTCTTTATGAAAATATTTAATCAAATTTAATTTTCTTTTTATACGTCCTACCATTTTATATCAATTTGTAGAATGATAAGACCTAAAAAAAAGTCTTAAAAAATACATCTTAACATCTTGTGAACTTAACAAAGAGTATTAAATATTTTTTAATAATAAAAGGATTCCTATAAAAAAAAACTTTTAAACTTATTTAAATAATTTTTTACACTTTGTTTTGAACGATTTTGCAGCAAGTCAGTGGCAGCAAGAGAATTAGGTAAGAGAAAAATTGGGTGAAATATTCTTAGAATTTATTTGTTTCAATGCAAAGTTCTTTCTAAAAATGTGAACTTCGGAACCTAACACTCATATGTTTATTATAAGTTATAAAAAATTATTTTTAAGAATTTATTTTATAAATAATTTTTTTTCTTTTTTTTTCAATAAGGTGAGAATCTTGTATTCTCATAAAAATAAAAGTTATTTTTTAAAATAATTTCTAACTTTTTTTATTATACTTTATTTTAAATATTGCTTTTTAATTAAAATCAATTTAAAAATATTTATAAGAATCATAATTAATTACCAAACATCCTTGATGGAAATAATATTTTCAATAATAATACTCCTAAAAATATCATTTTCAAGAAAGGAATTTAATCTGTGAAACAAATATCTTTCTCGTTTTTTTTTCTTTTATGGTTACCTAATTTTGTTTGAAAAAAAAGATTTGAAAAAAAAAAACTTAACAATTTTGCTTTTTCTATATTAACCCCTGATAAAAAAAAATGAAACAAAATTTATGTTTTATTTATTATAAGGATTAAAGTATATCTATATAACAGAATATAATTTATTTATTTATTTTATTTTATTTTCAACTAAACAAAGTAAAAAAAAAAAATTAACTCTTTTTCTCTTCATCTTATTTTTCTCAATCTAAACAATCTAAAACTGTACTCTTTTTTTTTTTTTTGTCATCTGTTTTTTTTCTTTATACCTATTACTTCTTCCTTTCCTCCTTCTCATGTCCACGTCCAACCAGAGCATTAGTACACCCAACTTAAATACGTTAGGTTCATGCAGAGTTCAGTACACTTATTTTAATGCAAGTCTTCCTCATGTTTACATATACTTTAGGTGGAGCTCCCACGATAGTGACATTCTAACAATTTTTTGTTAACAAGATGAATAAACTTGGACCTTCATGTATTGCTAGTACTCTGCTATTACCCCATGTCATGTGGTGTAGGTAAGGCAATGCCCTATTGCTAATCCATTCACCATCTAAGGACATCCTAACTCCTTAATTTGCTAGAACATGCAAAGGGAAAGATTCAATTATGCACTCATATTAGTTGGTAGACATTGTGTGGTGGGTCATAAAGGAAGAAGCCAATAGTGTCTCAACTCCAACTTAACATAAAAAAGGACAAAAATAAAATAAAAATAGCGCATTATATGCTTCAGCTGCCTATGGCTTTACAATTAAATTCATTAGACTTGTTTGTTTACTTGCTTATACAGTTATACTCGTCTTTTACTTGAAATATTTTAGGAAACCCCTTGTGTTATAAGATGGGTGTTTGGAGATTGAAAAACAATGTAGTGCTTTTGCCTGGTCACCAAAATCCATTGGAATGGAATTGCACTGCTCAGTGGTTTTCTTGCTCAAATACATGCTTACATATCGGATCGCGTGTCTTTCGATTTCGATTTGAATTTTTTTGTCTCGTAGTGGAGTCTTGAATTACAATTCATCGAAATTATATAACTAAACTAAAAAAATAATTTAAAATTACAAATTATATAATTAAAAGAAAACATTTTTGCTCGTAAGTTGACTAACAAACCAACCCATTTAATCCACGGGTTGAACTAACCAGATTAATTTTTGTCTTGGCCAACAATAGAAAATTCTAGATAGAGGAAAGAAAGACTCCATGACAATGGTTGCAATTGCAATACGAAAAGAAAAGAGAGACGACAAAAGAACTACCTCGTGTACATGATTGAATTCTAATATCCCCTTCAACTACAAATATAGAAAGCAAAAGCAAGACGTAATTATTCTCTCACTTTGCGACTTACAAGCATTTAGAAACATAAATTAATAGTTGATTAAAGAATATCCCAGCACACCTTTCGCATAAAATGGATTCAAATCTTTACCTGCCCAAATTGTCAAAAGTTTATCAACCGACTAGCCAACGAAAATATTACAATAACATAAAAGTGACTTTTACCTCATCAAATTGTCCCATTTTTTTCTTCTTCTTAAACTGTACTGCTTTTGGCGTAAATTTTAACGCACGTTACATTCAACCTTAAAAAAATAACTAATTTCGTCATTTTTCAGGATACCGTGTGTTGGATAGTTATTAAAGAAATCATTTCAATATCATTATAGATACAATAACTTTCTATTTTTTTTATGCGTACAATAACTTTGTAATTGATTTTATGAGATAAATTTTCAGTTTAAATAGGATATGTGAAAAGTGATTTCAAGATAATTTATTTTATTTAACTATTTAAAGAATAGTTTTTATAATAAACTTACCAAAAAAATGTATGCAGATGTAATTGGTTATATTAATTGATTTTGTATTTTAAATAACCAATCGTTAAGAATAAATAGAAAAGTTGGACTTTAGCTAAAGTTTTTCTTTTTGACATGAATTAGGTTTGGCTTTCTTATTTTATGTCTAGATAACCCTAATTTCTAACTTAGTTGTCTATCCACTTCAACACTAACATCTTAACTTGAAACATATAAAGGCTGACATTTGTCTACACGTAAGAAAATCACTAAAATGTCACCTCCCAAAACGTCTATGTATACACCAATGCACAGCTTCTCTAGTTAGGTAAGTTCCATATATTTGTATTGATATTTTGTTAATTTTTATTTGGGCTAATGATGTTTTAAGTTCTTTTAAAATGATTAATATGTGAATTTAATATTTAAAATATATATATATTATTTTTATCTATCTAATTTTAAAACATATTTTTTTTTAAATTTAAAATATATCATTTGAAATTTATGAAGTGTTTTAGATAATATTTTATATAAAGATAAAAATGTTTTACATGACGTTTAAAACAAAAATAAAATAAAAAAAAGATTAAAATAATATTAAAATTTTTTGAAAAGGTCAAACTCAAATATTAGTATTTTTAAAGAGATAAAATATAATTTATTTTTATTATTGTTAAGTTTTGATATCGAAATTTCTACAAGTATCCATTATTATATATAAAAATATTATAAAGATAATAATTTCAATAAAATTATTGGTCAAGTTCACAATTGATTATTTAGTACAAAAAATATTATTTCCCTTTAAATAAATGCATAACATCCATATAAAATCAATTGGATTGTCAAATGCCTAACAAATTTGAGTAGAAAAAAATTGTGTTCATACGATCCAATAACAGACAAAATAGTTCATAAGAATATAATATAAGTTATATTATGAACAATAGTAGCAATCATAAAGTATAAGATCATTCATTTAAGATGTTATAAGCAACGCAAAACATAAATTCTAACCAAACATCATGATAGACATAAGTTCTACGTAGAGTTAAAAAAATGATAAACTTCAAAAATATTCATATTGAGCTTTCAAGTCAAGTTTAAGAGGTCATGTTAATATACATTGATTGTGTTTTCTTTACATTTTGGTAATTTGGAACATGTGATTTTTATTAAGTTAATGTGATGTTGTATTTTGTTTTGCAATTATTACTTCATTAACAACGAGCTTAGCTAGGTATTAGTTTTTAGACTTTTTGTTTAAAAAAATTGAATTGGTTTAATTATTATTTGTAAGAAATGATAAAGTTGTTACTTGTTTTTAAATATAACTTGTAATATTTTTTAGTGTGTGATTTTTTTTACATTCTCAATTCATGAGGTAGATTTGGAGTTATGATTCCTTTAGACACAGGGGTTGCCTTTCATGGATGTGTGATATTGTTCTTTAACTTTTTTTTCTTTGTCTTCCTTGATCCCTTTTATGAGTGTTTGAGATCATAGTTACAAAATTATCAACACTTTGTTTTCTCCTTTTAGGAATTAAATCCATCAAAAGTAACATGACTTGGATAAATGCACCTAAGAACTATAGATACTTCTAAATATTAAACTAATAATTGATTATAATTTCTTATAATCAATTATTTTGATCTAGTATCCATATATATATTTAACAACAACAGAAACATCGATTACTATACCACTGTAATAAATTATTTTAATTTAAGTCACAATACTTAAGCAAGAACAAAATAAGTATATATATATATATATATATATATATATATATATATATATATATATATATAATTGATTAAAAAAACACAATGGATCATATAAAAGCATATTGGGAGGTTAGTTTGGAAAATATCCTTCACCTAAAATAACATTATGCCTAATTCTTCATTGATTATCTTCACGAATGGGTATGTGGCAATTTGGATCCCCATATTTGAATCAGACATTCATTCCTGTATCATTTTGTCCTTGATTTTGTAACATCTAATGAAAAGGTTTTTAAACAATATTATAAAATGACTATTATTTATTTTTTCTTATTTATTACTAGTAAGTTTCTGTTGGAGAAAGCCACCATAATTTCCCTCTTCTATGAACTCAAAATAAGCAATTTGCGGAAGCTTAAAATATA
>JAMLFT010009973.1:0-12242 GCA_026544285.1 Pachyrhizus erosus
TATTACATAAAAAATTAATTAATTTTATATTATTTTTAATGATAAAAAATTATATATAGTTATACTAAATTAAAAGTTATATGATCTAGTTATACTAAATTAAAAGTTATTTTTTAATATATATGCAATGGATTTGTTTTTACTACAAAAGAAACAAAATTAATTGCTTTAGTCAAAATCATGATTTGAGATGTACGTAGAATTGATTTGCAAAATTACTATACATGTTGCCAAGTAATCGGAAACTTTTTTCAATGTCCTAAACGTTATGCTAAGGACTCGACTGCTTTGCTAAACAATCTATTAATGATACTAAGTAAAACTGTATTTCCGTTTACCTTTTATAGTGAGTGAAATGGGTCTTCAAATTGTTTCTAAAGTAAATAAGTTAACTCATCAGTACCCTTAATTTACTTTTGAAAAACCTATTTTAAAAAACTAACGTCTACAAATTGAAATGCATAATTAATAAAAGGGATTAACAATTAAGAAGAAAAGAAAAAGAGAAAAAGAACAGATGCTCTATCTTTTCATTTCTTTGGTTTAGACTTTACCCGCAATCAATCTTTTAGATGTTCAAAGAGTAAAAATACCTACTTTGTGTCATCAACTAATTGCATGACGTAGACTCATTTCTAACCCAGTTGACCATAAACCTAAATTCATAATTATCTTCTTTCTTTAACTCTACTAATTACTTAGTAAACCACCATGTGTCACGTTTGTGTTAGTCTATTACATTCTCAAACAGAGACAGAGAGAGAGATGAAATGCCTGAAATGTGACAGAGCTATTACTTCCCAAAAGTTATATTGATATTAGTTTCAAACAAATCATGATGTTGACAATTCATAAAAACTGTTTTTTGATGCAAGACCCGAAAGCCATTTCTCAACTAAACTATATTTTGTGATCTAAGCATCCACGCAAAACTGCACAAGTAAACATCTTCTATTTAGTTGGCCTCTACCACTATGCTACATACTTCATGCAAAACAGATGGTTTTCTGTCGTATGTGTAGACAAAGATCAATGTAGTGCTCGAGATCAATCTAGTGATGAACGCCTTAATCATGTGTTTACTAATAATCACCGGCTAGATGCCTAATTACTTTCATAAATTGGCACATGAACCACTAGAAAACTTTAGTAGCTTCCATTAATTTATGTGCACACAAATACATTAACATTTTACAATGCATTATAAAATTAAATAGTGTTTTCTTTTTGGAGAAACGCATATTACAAGACATTATAGTCCACTTCGATCCTTTTTTTTTTTTAATTCTTTTCTAAAAAAAAAGTGAATTAATATGTAATAATTTGATTATTAATTTCAAATATATATGTGGTTATATATAGAATTTTTTTACATACCACTTATTTTATAATTAAATTATGCTAACAAATTATAATTAAAATACATTGATAATATAATTTGTTAACATATTTTAATTAAAAAATAACTACATATATATACATTCATAAATATATGTAAATTTTTTTAATATATACATATTTCTTTTTTTAATTAAAGTATATTAATAAATTATAATTAAAAATGATCTTAAAATACATTTTTAATAAAATTTATTAACATATTTATATTAAAAATTAAGTTGATATATATATATATATATTATGACGTATCTATTTATAATTTACTATTAGATATGAAATGTAGAGATGACGTTAACTAAATCGAATTCTCTGCGGCACCTCTCTTTTTCTATCATTTCACTACAAAAAGTTGGTCACCAATTTAATAAGTAGAATGATCAATTCCATAATGTCATTAATTAGCTGATCTTATTAAAAAATAACTAACCAACTTCACATTATAATTGATTCATCTTACATTTGTGATTGATCAATTTTAGAATTATATATTAACCCAAAAATTAAATTGACCGTTTATTACATGAACCACACTGAAATACGATCAGGATTTATCTTAACTATTGCTTTATAAAAATGTCTTTGTCATATTAATAAATTTATTTTATGCCACCTAATTAAGTCTTTAAACTACTTCTTATCTTAAAATTTTATTTTTTATTATGCATTAAACACATAGTCACATTGTTTATGACGTTCTTAATTTTAGGTTTATTTGATTCTTTATATCTTAAATGATTAATGATCTTTAATATCCCTGCCTTAATTAATTATTGTATTAAATTGTATCTTGTTCTTGGTAAAAATAAAATGTTTTTATTAATGGGTTTATGATTTATCCATATATCTATTTATAAGTAAAAGAAGAAATATTAATTATGCTATTAATGTACTTTATTTATATAAATATATATGAATAAATTGATTTTTATTGTATATTATTAATTGTTGTATTTATTAAATATAATACATAATTAACTTTAACAACATTATCTAAAATTATATCCATTAGATTAAATAAATGTAATATATGTTTAGTAAATGTATGACTTTTCAAATATATATATATATATATATTTAAAAGTTTAATAATTATTATTATTATTTCAAAATTAGTTTTTGAAATATATTTTGAAATAGAAAAATTCAAATATATACTGGTAATATATTCTAATAAATTGTATCTTGATTTTTATCCTTAATTACTATTTTAAATTATTTATTGTGAATATTT
This sequence comes from Pachyrhizus erosus, assembly GCA_026544285.1. Taxonomy (NCBI): domain Eukaryota; kingdom Viridiplantae; phylum Streptophyta; class Magnoliopsida; order Fabales; family Fabaceae; genus Pachyrhizus; species Pachyrhizus erosus. The sequence goes on from JAMLFT010009973.1 coordinate 2,633, forward strand.
TAAATTTAAATATATACATAAAATATTCTTTTTTTTTTAATTATTGTTGTATATAATATTAAATGTTATTAATTTAATATTTATATGTTTATCTATATTAAAAAAATTAACTATTATATAATTATATATTAAAATAACTTTAAAAATATTATTTTTTAAGATAATAGCTAGTAATAAAGCTTAAGTGAAATTATTTGACAGAAATAACTAATGACATCATCTCTATTTTATCAAGCCCAACTAATTATATATTGTATTAACAAGACTTTACTCACTGTAATAAAGTTAAAATTCTTATTAGTATTGTGTAAAATGAAAAATATGAAAAGTACATTAAAATTGTAGAGAGTTTAATAAAGAGAGAATTAGGATATATTAAAGTTTTTATGAACAGTTCTTTAATCCTTTATTATTATATATAACAAATTTTTTAATTTTAATAATAATTATCTTAAAAGTAAAATTAAATATGATTTTTAATTAATTCACGATATAAAAACTTTTATACTAATTATATTCATTAAACTCTTTAAACAAACTATAACATTTAAGGTGTTTTATTTTTTAATCACAATCTCATTAAAAACAACTGACAATTAAGATAATTTAACATGCTATTTGCTATAAATTATAAATTAATAAAAACTTAATTTTTGTGCATATATTTTACGTATTTAAATGATATTTGTTTTCTATCCAAATAAATCTGAGCAAATAAACAAACGGTTTATTAGTCATATAATAATTATCAGCACCCCAAAGAAAACCTAATATCTCTGAATGCTAATCATAATGCACCAAATAAAAAATGAAAAATCAATTTTGTTATATTCTGCATAACTTCAGGCTTCAGGCACCAGCGTGCAACTTCAGTTAAAAGGCTGATTCTGCCGGTAAGCCCAAAAATGACGAATGGTATTGCGACAGGAACAAGTTTACTGTGTCTTAATTGGTTAACAACTATTTTGCTTAATGATTAGTTAATGGGTTTATAGAAAGAAATATTTGAACCTCAGAATACAACTAATCAACTAAATACCTCAAATAGATGTATTTATAAAAAAGAATGTGTCTAACTAAGGAGGTTAATTATTTAACTTCCAGAAGAACGTAGATGGATTTCCATTAAAAACTTTATGTGACATGCAAGAAATAATGAGTCAACATGGTTTTATCCTTTCTCTTTCCCCCAACCCTTGCCAAGCCTTAATTTCCAAGTATGCCTCCATCACTTACCTAATAACCAAACAAGAAGAACCAGGAGGAAGCAATGCCTACTGTTTCAGCCTATATAAGGGTGCGTTGGCTAGTCATGCATGAATGCACTTGAGCACTTAGTAAGTTATAAGACAATTAAGTTATTTAAAACAAGAGTCAGGAGCTAGGGCGGCGAAGACTGAATAAAATGGACTCTTGGGTTAGAATGCTGTTTCTCATTGCTTGCATTGTTCCTGCTTTAGTCGAGTGCAAAGTGAGGCACTACAAATTCGATGTAAGTATGCCATTTATTCTTAATTTCCTGGCCTAGTGGGGATACATGCATAGTTTCATGCTTATTAGGACCTTAAAAAATAACATATAATATATATTCAAAATGCATGCAATTTATGCTTTATTCAGCCATTCCAATCAAAATATATAGTTTTACTTAATTTACTACGAAGTTTATATCAAGTTCTATTTATCCAGGAATGATGTGATGTGAGAGCTGTAAGATCAGGGTATTGACATTAATGAGTTCAACTGCATTGTCTATATTGGTCCCTTATCAAGCCACATGGCCTACAAAAGTGATATCGTATCATAATCCCCTAGAAATAATATATGAATTCAATTGCAACCATAATATCAATTCTCTTAAAAGAAGCATTTATAATAACATAGATTCTAATTTTGTATTTCTAGGTGAATGCAGACATCGTTGAGTAATCTTAATTATTTGTCTTGAAGCTACAATTTTCACCTTAATTCAGTCATGCATGAGTTTTGAATATGTTCAAAGCAAAATGTAATGATTTAATTTTAAAATTTTAGTTACAAAGTAGATCTACATTAGTCACTTCTTCCAACCACATGCACACTACAAAAATTTACTCAAGGGAAAAATGGTTCAAAGGGTCTAGGGATAAGCTTGATTTTGATAATGGGTGCAGGTGGTGCTGAAGAATACCACAAGGCTATGTTCAAGCAAATCCATTGTCACTGTTAATGGGAAGTTCCCAGGACCCACTCTTTACGCCAGGGAAGATGATACAGTGCTGGTCAAAGTCAGAAACTTTGTCAACCACAACGTCACCATCCATTGGTAAGACTTCGTTTTATTTATTTGCTTCAAGTTACATGCAAGTACTGTGGAAAACAACGAAAACAAATAAGAAATAAACCTTATAGTAAATATATAAAATGATGTTATTATCTATGCAAAATAATCTTGAATGGTAATTGAAAGACTAAAACCATCTTGGCAGGCATGGTGTGAGACAACTTAGAACTGGTTGGGCTGATGGACCTGCATACATCACACAGTGCCCAATTCTGCCAGGACAATCATATTTGTACAACTTTACCATTACAGGACAAAGAGGAACACTTCTTTGGCACGCTCATGTTAACTGGCTAAGATCAACTCTCCATGGTGCCATAGTTATCTTGCCAAAGAGGGGTGTGCCATATCCTTTCCCAAAACCAGATGAAGAGCTGGTTGTAATATTAGGTGAATCTAAATAATTAATTAACGCCCTTCTCTCATTTAGATTGGTCCTATTCACTAATGTTGATCAGTCCACAACATAACCAAATTTCAAATTAAAATTCATTATGGTGATAAACTACAGGAGAATGGTGGAAATCTGATACTGAAGATGTTATCAATGAAGCTCTCAAGTCAGGATTGGCACCAAATGTCTCAGATGCTCATACAATTAATGGCCTTCCAGGGATTGTGACTGTGGCAAATTGTTCTACACAAGGTAATTAATTCTGCTACTTTTCACTGCTAAATATGCTTTCTAACACGTATGGTTTTCAATTTTTCATCAAGTGCTAACTATAGGTATGCTTGATTATTCCCTTATTGCTTGAATATAAGTAGATGTGTACAAGCTTCCTATGGAAAGTGGCAAGACCTACCTATTGAGAATCATCAATGCTGCACTCAATGAGGAGCTCTTCTTCAAAATTGCTGGCCATTCATTCACTGTGGTTGAAGTTGATGCTACATATGTAAAGCCCTTCAAGACTGACACACTTTTGATAGCCCCTGGCCAAACCACCAATGCCCTTTTAACTGCTGATCAAAATTCTGGCAAGTACACAATATTAGCCTCTACTTTCATGGATTCTCCAGTGGTAACTGTGGATAACTTGACTGCTACAGCCACACTGCATTACACTGGCACTCTTGCCACCACCCCTACAATTCTCACCATCCCTCCTCCAAGAAATGCTACTCAAGTTGCTAACAACTTCACCAAGTCTCTCAAGAGCCTTAATTCTAAGAAATACCCAGCAAATATCCCACTAACAGTTGACCATTCACTTCTCTTCACTGTTGGCTTGGGGATTAACCCATGTCCATCTTGCAAAGCTGGCAATGGGAGTAGAGCAGTGGCTGCTGTCAACAATGTGACATTTATTATGCCAACCACTGCATTACTTCAGGCACATTACTTCAACATTCAGGGGGTGTTCACCACTGATTTTCCTGGCAACCCTTCTCAAGTTTACAACTACACAGCGACTCCGCCGGCGACGAGTTCGCAGACCACAAATGGAACCAAGGCGTACAGGCTAGCATTCAACTCCACAGTTCAGGTTGTTTTGCAGGATACTGGAGTCATTGCTCCTGAGAGCCACCCAGTTCATCTTCATGGGTTCAACTTCTTTGTTGTTGGCTCAGGTGTGGGACCCAAAACGGATCAAAATAACTTTAACCTTGTAGATCCTGTTGAGAGGAATACAATTGGAGTGCCTACTGGAGGGTGGACTGCTTTCAGATTCAGAGCAGATAATCCAGGTAAAAATTCTTTAATCCCTTTCATACTGCAAATCTTTATCAAGTCCAGAGATGGAATGAAAAAATGTTATGAGTATCACTTGAGTAGAATAAGAAATTCAATCACATTAAGATGTACCCATCAGTAATACTTACAGGTGAGTGAAGAATAAATGCAGGCCACACCTCTCAATTACAACAATTACAAGATTACAAAGTGATTTTATATATAGATAAAATTAAGTCTATATATATAATTTCTTTAAAAATATTTGAGGACAAAGAGGTCAAAGCCATGCTCTCCCCTTCAATGCATAACCATCCTTGTCATGGAGAAATTATTACAGTCTTTGTTAATCTTTACATGATTCGTAATTGAAATTTATTAATTATTTTTGTAAATTGAAAAACTCAATTATATGTCATGCCAAAATTGACCTTGTTGCCCGTCAATCATTTCATATTAACATTATCTAGTTTCATGTATTTGACAGGAGTTTGGTTCTTGCACTGCCATTTCGAGGTGCATACAACATGGGGGTTAAAGATGGCATTCTTGGTAGACAATGGTAAAGGTCCTAATGAATCATTGATACCCCCACCAAAAGATCTTCCAAAATGTTGAGACTTTCGGCCATCAATTGAATAACACAAACAAGGGAAGGCCTTCCTATGCAAAAGAAGCGTTGGAAGGATACAGAGAAGCCAGGCAAAAGAAGAGAATGAAAGCGATGGTGGTTATTTAATAAGCAGGTTATCCCAATTGCTTTTTTAAGCTAATGGGAGCATTTCTTTAGGCACGTTTTAAAAATTGGAGCAAGCATTTTGGTTTTCTTTGCACATACATTTCTTTTCTTTGTTCTTTTGTTAAAGATACAGATCCTATGTATTGAGATCAATAAGTGTGTACTTTGGTTATTTTGAAATAAAAATCTTACGTACTTCATTCATTATATGGTTGATCTTTGGATAATTTGAGCATTTCAGAATTGTTTGCATTAAGAAGAAATGTTCATTCATATGTCTAAACTCAAAATAGTAGATCGTCTGACACAAGATTGAAATGCCTATCGACTAACTACATATATTTTTTTAGTATAATATTAGGATAGTTTTTTTTGGAAGAAAGTTTTAGTGAGTTGAGTCTCAAGACTCATCAAGTTAGTCTCAAGACTCAAAGTACTTACAAATGTACTTATAGATCATCCACTAACAAGATCCACACATTGACAATGAGATTCAAATTTATGTCTTTATAAGATATGAGATTGATCCTTGTCAATTGAGGTAACATCTCTTGGCAATATTAGGATAATTTAGTTACATGTGAATTATTGTAATATATTAATTTATTGTTATTATATTATTAGTATGAAATATTTATTAATTTTTTCAATGTCTAATTTTTCAAGAGCTTGATTGACCACTTTAGTTGAGTTCTCTTCTTTTAACCATTCTTAAACTTAAAAACTTGTTTAAGGATACCAAACTTAGTTTCTCTCGTACCTACAAATTGTCAGTATAATATACTAGTTTTATGCTAAAGTTTTATAGTTGTAGGATAATAAATAAGGGTAAAGGTCGTTCTATAACTCACATGAAGGAATATAAAAATTCTTCCAAATTATATATCTTTATTTCTTCAATTTCTTATGTGGTACCAAAAGCTTAGGTCCTTGGTCCTTTACATGCTTAATTGTTCTTAGTCAATCTCTACCACTGGTTGTCTCTATACCATTCTCTAATGTTATCACTTTTTGGATCTTTGCCATTTTAATGTCCTCCAATGACACTATTCACAGTTGAACCTTGGTTGTAACACATAAATACAATGCTACTTTGCCTATTTCACTTGTGCTTGTTGAACAATAAAAATTATGTCAAGAAATTAGAAGATTATGATAGACAAAATGATCATATCGTCATTTGATTCTATAATAACTCCCTCCATTATAAGTTTCATCTGTTGAAACTATGAAAGAGGTAAAGAGATAAGATGGATACAAACTACTAGATATATTTTCACTCTAATTCTCTATTTGATTTGTGCATTGAGACATTAATTTGGGTACCTACTCCCACACAACTATATGTGGATTTTGATATTGGAAAATGAGTGTTTGGCATGCTTTATGAGGTTTATATTGACAAAAAATTATCAGATTTTCACATTTTAAGGATTGGAGTGCATCATGTGGTAATCAGAGCTTGCATTCAGAGATCTTATGTGCCATTTCATTGGTTAGTTTTCCTTGAATGTTGAAATTTGTAAAATTTTTTAAAATTGTTAAATTCTAGATCTAATCTTGTTGTGTTGTTGTATCTTGTTTTTCCTTTTGGATTTATGTACATCTATACTATAACTACAAAATCCCATAAACTTTTGTTCAAAAGTGAAGTTTTGAGTTTGGTATTCTTCACATTCTTGCTCAAATTCATAGTTTTTTTTTTATTTTGATTATTGAATTTCATGTTAGATGTTGTTTTCTTGTTAAGTGACCATTTGTTTTGTGTTGAATTTAATGTAGTAGAGTAAAATACATTGAGAAATTTTGAGATTCTCATGTATTCTTGTGTTCTTGATTCTTAAGAACATGTGTGACATGTTCATCATGTATTCTTAACAACTTTTTTGCAAGAATTTGAGTTTGATATTCAAAATATGTTTGGAGAGAATTTGGGAGCATTCATACAAAAAAAAAAGTTAAGGGTCCAAAATAAAAATGAAAGAAAATATTATAGGACCTAATAGAAAAAATAGAAACATATTTTGGGATCATTTAACAATTATGAAAATATGTGGACCCAATTGTAAAAAATGAGTTGAAAAATTTTCAAGCCTACTCTTTAAGAATCTTGTTTTTCTTGCAAATTCAAGTATATTTGAGATTGAAATTTTTTCTTTATTACTACACTAAATTCACATTAACGCATACACTTGGCATACTTAGCTTAAAAATTTTGTAGTTCCTTGAGTTTCTCATAAATTCTAGCTTCTTCTTATCTTGTGGATTTTGTTTTAATCTCTTGAGTTGATTGCTCTAGTTTCCTATTTGTCTTGTTAATTCTCTTTGAGTAGTTCTTTTATTTTTTTTAAAAATTTTATTGCCTGTCTTTTAAATTCCTTGAGGTTTTGTCTCAGAGTTTTCTATTGTTGGCCTCTTAAGTCAATCTTGGACTTGTTCCTCTTTCATATTGATAGAGATTTTGATGAGTTGATTGGTAGTTCTTTCTTAAGAACTTAGCTAGAGTTGTGAGAGGAAAAAAAATGCAAAAGTGAACATTATAAAAAAGCCTCTAAAGAAAGAAGCACAAATGAATATTATTGAGAGAAAATTGGTGGCTTCTATTACAAGGAAAATGAGAATAATGCAAAGGGATAGTGAGAAAAGATAAGAAGAAAATTTTAAAAGAGTATATAGAATTCAAAGAAGTAATATTGAAAAGTTGGAGAATGCATAAAGGAGGTATGAGAATAGACATGAAAAAAGAATAAACAATGATAACACATGAAAGGTCAAGTTGGAAGACCTTACTTAAGAAGGAAAATTCACCCTTAAAGATTAAATCTAATTCTATTAAGTGTTCAATGTGTGAGGGAAGATGACACATGAAATATGAATGTCCAAATTAGAACATAGAAGAAAAAGAGAAGTGCAAAAAGAGTGAAAAAACAAAAAGATAGAAAAACATGAGAAAGAAAATAATAATCATTCTACTATTGATAATAGTGATCCAATCTATAAGATTTGTAGGGACTTTGGAAAACACTAAGTAGGATAAGAAAACAAGAGGAGACAAACCTTTTAAAGTTTTAGAGAGGATAAATGATAATGCTTATAAAATTGATTTACTTGTTGATTATGAAGTTAGCAATAGTTTCAATTAAGTGATTTGTCTCTTTGTGATGTAGGTATTCAAGAGTCAAATTCAAGGACAAATTCTCTTAAAAAATGAGGAAATGATAGAGGATTATCTAAGGAAGACAATGAAGAAAGGAAGCAAGAGGAAGAAAGACTTGAAGATTTGAAGTTTAAAGGTCTAATTACAGGAGAAAGGAGTAGAACATTAGAGAAGAAAATTGGACTTCAACTGGGCCTTGTTGAGCCCAAGTCCATTGAGCCTCTTGGTGGGTCCAAATCCAAGCCCATGGACCTATCTTTGATGAAAATAGAGTGAATTGGACCAACATGAGCTTAGGCACCATTTTTATGTGCATAGTAGTTACGAACTATGTTTTTGTGTAGTTTAGGCCTTTATGTGTCTTAATGTAGTTAGTAGTATATAAACCTTTATTTTAAATAAAATTTTAGATTGCATTTTTTTGATATAGAGAAATTCTTTATTGAGAGTTTTTATGGCTTCTCTCTTGGTTCTAACGAAGAACATTGATTCTTGTTCATTATTTATAGCAGATCCTCTTTTGCTTATCAATTTCGTAGGTGTTTTATTTAAAAGATTGATTTTTTAACAATAAATCATACATATGAATATAGGAATAAAATTTCTGATCACTTGTTTAAAAAACATGATTAGGTGTTGATGTTAATTAACAACCATCATTGATTTCATGCGTTAATTGTTCTTGCACTTGTTAGCTAAAAATTGATTTATTATATACAAATAAGTTATTTAGACTTCTTATTGTACTATTGTGCTTTGTTGCTATAATTTATAGTATCAATTTTTAACTTATACAATTGATTTATAAAACACATATTGGAGCATTCTTCAATATGAAATGATTGATTATAGAAATATCTAAAATTAACATACTTAGACTATCTCCTGTGTAAGTTCTTAGAATGAGTTCTTATGATAAGAACTAGTTCTTAAAAATTATTATCATTAGAGTTCTATTAGTTGGATGCTATATGTAAAAACTACTATTCTACAAGAACTCTAAAAACACCTATTTACACACAATTAAAAGTGGAATGCAGTGCCAATATTTTAACGTTGTACACTAGAGTAAATATGAGATGGAGTTCTTAAATGTTACATGTCCATGTGCGACCCGTCAAAAAGTTGATAAATTATGTTCTTAATATTAAGGCAATGGAGATGCTCTTACTACCATTCAACTATTTATAGATAAAGAATGAGCAAAAAAAGTTGTAGAGTGAGTATCATGTACCCAGAGGTGGTTGTTAATATTAAAATATTTAAATACTCTCTCTATATATAAACTCTTAGCATTTTTTATTTGTTGATTTTATTAAAATAAATTATATCTATAATCTATAACCATAAATAAAAATAATATCAACTTCTAATGTATACATTTATTTTATTATTTGTTGTCATTGTTACTAATGTAATTACAACCACCTCACCTTAATCATTGTCATTGACATTCCTATAACGTTATCATTATCACCATCGTCCCTTGTCTTCATCAACATCACACCTACCATCACCATTATCGTAATGGTTGTCGTCATTATTATCATTACCACCTTATCCTTATTGTCATTGCTCTTATAATCACCATTACTCTCAACCCCTTCTCTATGGTTTTAGTATTCATCAATATATACTTTAATTCATTTGAATCTCTATACACTTTATGCTTTAATTTTTATAACCTGAGAAATTAAAATGAATTAAAAATAT
>JAMLFT010009974.1:0-10919 GCA_026544285.1 Pachyrhizus erosus
AGAGTCAAGAGTCAAGAGTCAAGAGTCAAGAGTCAAGAGTCAAGAGTTCTGAAGATAAAAGGCCAAGAGTCAAGAGTTCTAAAGATGAAAAACCAATAGTCAAGAGTCAAGAGTCAAGAGTCAAGAGTTTAGAGTTTTGTAGATGCCTATAAATATGTTGTTATTTCATTGTAAAATAGTGTAGAGAAACAAAAAAGACATAAAAGTTTCAAATTAGCATATTTCTCTTTACCCTCTTCCTCCCTATTAATTATCAGAGGATGCATAGTTCTTAGAGAAAACAATGATGGCAGTCCTTGAATTTTGAATGGCGTTGACAAGAGCTGGTGTAATTTCCTCCCCTTTTCTAAGCCCTTCTTCGTCGATGAAAGTATGGATTCCCTTTTCGCACAGAGAACTGTAGAGATTACCAGTGAAATTGTGACGAGTGTCTTTACCTCTGAAACTGAGGAACACATCATACTTCCATTTGAAGGAAGACGAGGACGGTGCTGCTCGCTGTGCCATGATTTTGGAACTACAAAATTATAATCCTTATGATGTTGTTGTTCATATTTTATTGAGTTACAGGTCAATTCAAGAAACTCAGTCAAATTAAAATAATCAAATTATTAAAATAAATTAAATTTATATAAAAATAAATAAAACATTTTTTAATCACTGTTAATTAAAATTACAAAAAACCATAGATTGTCAGTCACACTATAAGATTTATCAAAATGACAACGAAGTTTAACTTGACTAATTCAAAATTACTTTTCATTTGATATTTTTTAATTAATTATTAACTTATTAATTAGTTAGGACCGGTCCAAGTCAACCAAAAAAGTTGCAGACGAAATCTAAACCCGTTTAAGTGCACAGAATGGCAGAGATTACAATTAATTGCCGAGCAATTATGAAGAAGTTTGGTGCCTTATTGGCATTGTTAGAAGGAAACTTCGTATGGTGTGTAATGAACCACTTACGGGGATTTTATAAAATAAGGCAACAACACTTCCCAAATCGAAAATAAACAATGAATTTTTTATTTTATAAATTTTAAAAACTGGATAAATATTCTTATTTTCTTATATTTTTTAAAATTATGAAAATAGATAATAGTCTTAACTACTTTCTTTAAAATATATGCTTGCCACCTCTATTTATAGCGAGTAGGATGTGTGAATAAATTATCTCACATTTTGTTCCAAAAGTTCATTAATTTATCATAGATTTTTTAGATCATTTTTTTAATTTAAATTACTTGTTACATTAAACATATATGATTAAAATAACTTTTTAATGACATTGAATAATGTAGAAGATTGTGTTTACATTAAAGGTATGTATAGCGAGTAATTTTAGTAAAAATAAGGAAGATAGAGTAAACGATATATTATATATTTCTAAATATTATAATTGTTGATTTTTAAAATAAAAAATAAATTAAAATAAACAATGATATTGTTTATTTTCAATTTTAAAAAATAAAGTAGATAATATTATTGTCTATTTTATTTTAGAAAAAATAAATAAATAAATGAAATAAACAAGCATTATGGATAATAAAAATATATTTTAATAAGTCAATAATAGCAAAATTGATTTTTTTGAATTTAAAAAAAAATAATTTTAATAAGTTGACTAACAGAAAGTTGATTTCATAACTTATGTTGACTTCTTTGTTATCAACTTACCTTATAATGAGATTTTTTTTTAATTTACATCAAATATGTTATTTTTGTTTAAGGTTTAGGGTTTAAGATTTAAGGTTCTAATATATCTCTTGTAAAGAAATTTGCCACCACTTATAGGGTTGATTATCTATTAAATTTGGGTCTAAAATGTGTTTGATTTAATCTAAATTGTGAAATAAAAGAATTACATTAAAAAAGAGTTAAATAATGTGTATACGACGTTAAAAGCTATTAAGAAATTTTTCATAAAACTTAGGTTTCATTTAGAGTAATTTTTCATTTTTATTTTAAAAAAATTTAAAAATCAAAATTACTTTTAATTCTAAGGTTTTAGTTTTATTTTTTTTATTTTACCCTTTTGAAGTGACACTAAGTTTTTAATTTTTGGTTTTCAAATGTAATTTTTAAAATAAAATATATTTGAGAAAACTAAAGTTCAAATGGTTTTTAACTCAATTTTGAAATATTTTTAGATTTAATTTCAAAACTAAGAAAAAAATATTTAAGAATTTTCTTTTTAGTTTTGATAAATACACTCATTACTTTTTGATAATAATGCTTCTTGTCGTCATCATCGTTGTTGTTGTCACTATCAACACCATCATCCACTGTCATTGTCACGATCACCTTTATTGTCACTAGCATCCTACTCGTGATCACTATCATCGTCACTATCACAACCCTTACCACCAATAACATCACCACCATTCTTATTGTTATCACCTAATCTGGTGCCGCCGCCACCACCATCACCTTATCATTGTTGCCCCCACCACCACCATTCAATCATCATTAACACCACCATCCACTATTATTGTCGCTACGGTCACCACTACATCAATATACTTTAATATTATCATTATTTAATCGTGTATATATTTTTACCTTAATAAAAACTAAACACAAGTTATAAAAACATTAAAATTATATATCTTTATTATTGTTATTGTTATAATTGTACTATTTTTTATTATATATAATTTTAATATATTTATTTTGTTGTAAATATTTATAATTTTCATTTTGTACTATTTTTATTATTTTTAGTAGATTTAATTATTTTTATGTATTGATAATTTTTATATTGCATTATTTTACAATAAAACAAGATAAAATACAACAATTGACTCATTTTATTCATCTTCAATTTGTAACAACTTTTTAAAACTAAAAACAAGAAAAATGATACAAAAAACTTAAAATTGAAATTAGTTTTGGTTTTAAAAAAATTCAAAACTAAAATAAGAAAATTGCCACTAAGCCTTAGTATTTAAAAAGTTTTGCAAATTAAAAATATATAAAAATAAGTTAATCATTCTATCTTGTCTTATTCCACTTTGAAATAATGAAATATTAAAAAATATCAACGCATAAAAAATTAAGATTAAAAATAATTAAACCTACAAAAATAATAAAAATAGTAAAAAATTTGAAAAATATATTTTTTTTTAAAAAAAAAAATATAACCATAATAGTAACAATAATAATAAAGATATATAACACTAGTATTTCTACAAATTATGATTGGTTTTACTAAGCAACAAATTACACTTGAATAAATTAATAATGATGTTGAAAACATATGGTTTCATTAATCACATAAAATATAAAAGCACATATGATATAAACATTCCAAAATGTAATAATACTTGGAATTTGTTATAATATAATTATGTTATTGCATTGGTTTTATCTCATAATCATGTAACTAATCGATCTAAAATATTAGCTATTTGACCAATATCTATGATAGTCACTAGTGGTGGCACATGTTGTTTTATCGTGTTGTTCTCATCTAACTCTTCAACTTCTAGTTCAACATTTTTGTTAACACAACAGTTTAGGATGATTTTTAGTTTTAAGAAATAGTTTTTATTTTAATATTAAAATAAATTAGTTTTAAAATTTCCTATTATGTTAAAATTAATTTAAAAGTATATTTGTATGATGATGATAATGTTAATCGTGTTAGTGGTAGAGACAACAATGACAATAATAGTAGCAATGGTGGCAAAAAAAAATGTTGGAAGTGGTGGTGGTGTTTGAGGTAATAGCAATATTAGTGTTTATGGTAATAGTTATAGTAGTAGTAAAGGTAGTGATTATGCTAGCAATAATGGTGGTGGTGATAGTGACGTAGGAGAAGGTTGTAACAACATTAGTGTTGGTTGTAGTTATAGTAGTGATGAAAATGATAATAGCAATAATGGTGGTGGTGGAGGAGCTGGTGGTGATAATAATAAGGTTTATTGTCAAAAGTAGTGAGAGTATACTTTTTAAAACTAAAAATCAAATTTACAAATAATTATTTTTTAAATGATTGTAAAAGTATTTTAAAATTTAGTTAAAAATTATTTTAACTCTATTTTTGTCAAACATATTTTATTTTGAAAATTGTATTTAAAAACCAAAAATTCGTAATTATCTTGAATAGGGATATAGTTTTAATATTACTGCGCAATATGTTTAGTTTAGAGAAAAACATGAGGAAAGAAAGGAACAAGAACACAAGAGATTTTATATTGGTTTGCTGAACTTGAGATACTTCTAATTCTCATTGACCTTTAAAAGAGTTTCACTAACCAACATAGTTACAATAAATATTTTTTATGCCATTTTTGGCCACAATAAAACAATAATCTCAATCTCAGATTACTAATCCCAAGTATTCTTTTACAAGAAGTTAGTCTTGATTTTTACAAACAACAAATGTTTGAGAAATTACAAAGAATCTATTCACAAAGTGAGAATATGAAAGTTTTAACTCAACTACAACAACTTTGCAAAGTAAAGGAAAAATTATTAGAGTATAAAGTATTTTGACCCTTGACTAAATTTTATATAAAAGGTTTTGTCCAAGATATGTTCAACTTATTTACTCTTATCCTTTTTTTTAAGTCTTTATATAGGATTTTCAAAGTAAATGTTTTTTGTGAAAAAGAGTTTCTTTAATTTTTTCATTATGACTTGTTATTAAGTGCTTAAGAACTTTAGCTAGCTTCCTTTTTTACATGACAACATTTTTTGCGAAGGAGAAAAATAAAGGGTGAGTGTCTTTTCATTCCCAAAAAGCTACTAACACTTTTTGAAAAGTGTATTATGTTTTTCTACTTACTCCTACTTTAATTTTTTTCTTGCACTAGTCGCTAACTCAAAGTATCTTTTGATCAAAGGTTGCACTTATACATCATTGTTTTTCATTTAATGTTTAAAATTTAGAGAAAATTCAAAAAATAGAGGAAACAATAGACTTAGATTATAAACTTAGTATTCAAACTTTTGAGGATTAAGAACTAAAGCACCTATTAGTCTTGGAAGTAGAAAACTTAGTGAATATATAAATAATAAGTGTAAGTTTCCTTTAAGAATTATTGGATGAAAACAACATGTTGGACTTTGAATATTTTTGTAAAGCTTTCGGATGCAACTTTGTCATTTAGCACTTTGGACACTTAAGTTTCTATAAAAGTTTTAGATGCTTGTCAATTTTAGTGTGTTATACTATCTGTTTAAAACAATTTTTCAGTGTCTAAGATGAGAACAAATATACTTATAAACTTTTGTATGCATGTTTTCCTTATATAACTCAACAAACCTCATCAATTTATCAAATTTTAAGATATTTTGTCATCATCAAAATCATGAAGTTTTTAAGGGTTAGACATCCTCCATTTCTTTGGTTCCAACAAATCAACCATTGTAATATTTAAATTATTTTTTTATCATGAAGCTTTCTCATGTGATTGATTTTAGATATAGTAGGTGATGGGTGTGTCAAATATATATAGCAAGTTTGAAATGTTCTTATGCTATAAAAACTAAGGAAAAAAGAGATTTATGAAGCAACAAGCAGACGTAGAAAAGAGGCCATAAAGTAGTTTAATGATATTCAAACATATTCTTTCTACTTTGAACCTCTATCAAAATGCTAGTGCTAGTGATCACCTCTTATGTTTTTCATATATGGATTATGTTTATAGAAGAAAATCATTCATGTGGCATGCTTCATTACTTAGAAACTACATAGTTCCATGTTAATGAATAGAACAAACAAAATAAGCAAATGCAACACAATAAGTTGATGTGTTGCATCTCACACTATCTTTTTCTTAATTCTCATTATTAGCTTGCATGCATTCAATAATGATTTAGGCTTAGTTTCATACATAATCTCATGGTTTTTCTTTCTAGGACATTTTTGTGTCTTTTGGTGTGTTTTTGGTTGTAGGAATCAATTCTGCAAGCAATTTTTACTTGAAGACTTTTAAAGACATGGAATCCTTCATGGAATAAGGAAACTATCTTAGCATGGATATCATGTTGTCCTTGAAGAAAAAGTGAAAAAAGTGCTTACCATATGGGTTTGTAGGTCCCACAATAATGTGACGTGCTTCTAACCATTTATTTAACCATAATATTTTAGGCTTGGATACATAAATGTGGACTAACCCCTAGATACATTTTCTTTCCTACACTTTTCCCACACCTCTATAGGTGTAGTCATACTAATGTATGCACATTATATTTTCAATTTATAAATTTTTATTTTAATTAGGCTTTGACCCATGTTTTGTTTAGGTTTTAAATAGACATGTTAAACTAGACTCACTTTTTACGTCTTAAGATCAAATATCATATTCCTTTTGAAGCTTTTAATTTGTTTAGGTTATGATAATTTTTTTTATTATAACTATGTGTGAGTAGAACCTTATTTTCTAAGATAAAGATTTAGTCCTTGGAAACCTATTTGTTTTAATTAAATTTTCATTTGTAACTATTTTTTTCTTCTTTTGATCTTTATCTTATTAATTTATATATGTGAAGAAAAATATTAATATTTTTCATAATTTTATATAATTAGGAACAAATTGAAAGGTTAATCAAATTGTAAAAAACCCTTGATAAATACTTAGATTTTAAATCACAAAAGTATGTTTAATTTTTTAAAAAAATTTAACAAATTAATCAAGAAAATAAAAGATTTAAATCAACATAATTACAACAAAAGTAGAGATACATTAATTGAACATGCCTCTATATCTTGAAAAAGAACGAAAATTATCTTATGTTAATTCACCTTAAAAAAACAAATAAAGCAATAGTTAAAACAATTAAGTAAATTGGAACCCGGTGAAACTCTTATCTTGAAAGTTTCTCTTATATTGATTTTATCTTTTTTAATCTTTTTTACTCTTGGTTTTATTTGCAAGAAAATCATTTTATCTTAATCTTGAACTTTGAAAATTGTTATTTTTATTGTTTAAGTTTTATTGAATTATAATAATCATAAAATCAAATACGCAATCCTTGTAAAAGCACAATAAATTATTACTTACATTTTATGGGATCATAAGCCAAAAATAAAGAAAGATGAAATATGAAAGCCTTTGATATTGAAATTAACTAGTACTAGAAAGTTGAGATAGACACTAAAGTTCATGAGGCATTAAAATTGTGTAATAAAAACTTTTGAGCTCTAAGCTATCCTACCTTATCACATAGTCCCTTAAATAAATCTTTAACCCACTATTATAAACTTATAAGTATATTACTTAAAGACCCAAACACAATCTCCAACTATACAACATTACAACACTACACTGTTATACTCTCAGCATTTTATTTTCTTTATCTGATAAAGTTGTTCAGAGGAAGTGACAATTGCGTTAGAGCCAATAAACAATCATCTTTTAAATTACAAAGATAGTATATTAATTATTTCATTTTACACAAGGCTTGAACATGTGTCAGTCTGGCCAGTCACCAATGAAACACATTTTTCAAATCCAACTCGACTATTAGTGACTACACAAAACTAAATTTTTAACCTATGGACACCTTCATCTAACAATAGTCGTTCGGTAATCTATTTTGCATCTTCGAATATGCTGGGTTCAGGTGGGTCACTAATTTTCTACTCACCCTTAACCAATGCAATGGATGGACGAATTCGATCTTGGAAGAGAAGCCACGAACATCATTTCAATTGAGTAATTTTCTTTTATTATTTCAGGTAACTAATGTTGTGAGTCTAATTCATCACTAAATGTAAGAGGTCATGACCAATATTTGATTTTTTAGGTTCATTTAGTGAGTTATTTATTTGTTAAAATTTTCCTCGTATAATTTATGAGTTTATTAATAAAATTTAATTTATTTATTTATGACTATTTAAAATTTTTATATAATATTAAATAGATTAAAACTATTATCAATAATTTAGGTACAGACTATAATGACATACAATACAGATTTATATATGATAATAAATTTATTTTTATACTTTCTACAAAGTATAAATATAGACTATAATGACGTATATTATATGTGATTGAATCTCATTCAAAATTTACACTAAAATTATGTATAAATATATGTCAAATAATTTTATACCTATATATATTATATTTATAGACATTTTTTTGTCTGTTATTATAATGTCTTCTCATCTTTGAATTTTATTGCAAAAAATTCACACGATTCGTATTTTAATATTATTTCAGTAAAATAAATCAAAATTACATATGGAGTATTCATCCCTTATAATTATTCTTCATTCAGTCCCACATGTGACAACTAACAACATAGTACAAATAACTAGGTAACAAAGAAGGAGGTTCTCAACTAGGAAATGCAAAAGTTGACATGGGACTTTTGAATTCAATATCCTCCTTATCATTTCCTTTCTCATACTCACCAATCAGGGTCCATTATAGACTTTCCTTGGTTTCCACGCAGCAGCATCCAACAGAGATCTTAACTATCCAATTGGTGAATGTACAATAATTAGGGAAGAGTGGTGATGTGATGTACGATTGAGATGTTGGATGGAAAGAACTATGTTCGGGAGAGGCAGGAGACCAGAAAATCATTCTGAACTCATTTCACACCAAATAAAATCTCAGCTTTTTTCCGTTCGAGCACTGAAAATATCCCTTGTTGTTTTTTATCTGCATCACAAAAAAGTATTACCTTCCATGCATTAAATATGTAGTTATATGAAGAACTGAATTGCTTAGTAGTGCCATTCATGAGATAGTTGAACTATCAAAATAAGGAAGACTAGAAATACATTTTTTAACCCAATTTTTTAATTATACATTTTACTAACAAAATTTATAATTTTGAATAGAATAATGATATCAAACATCTTATTTTTTTATACATTATATAATTTATCATATCCATATTTTTTTTATCTCTCTCTCATTAGATATTAGATAACATTATTTGTAGGTCTAAAAATCACTTTTATCTTAAATAAATTAAAGTCAATAATAAAAGAATAATAATATTTAAATACTTATTTTTTTCAAACATTTAATTAATACTTATAATTTTTTTTATCTCTCTTTATATTACATTACAAAAGTTGCAGTACCTATATTTTTCTTTTCTCACTAGGTGTTGCTTACTATTTTGGATATCCAAATATTATTTTTCATAATAAAATATGTGTTAAACAAAGTGCCTTAATATCATACTTCTCAAGCTAGGCATTATAGAACAACATACCACGACCATAGGAAGTTGTTTTTCAAACGAGAAAAGCCTTGACGAATTCCTCGGTACAGAATCCTCATAATTGTGCATTCTAAGAGTCTGGAACAAGAAACTGAAATTACATTGCATATGCAGATGACGACGTTGATATCCAAAAGGACCAGAATCTCGTTCATCAAGATATGTGAACTCTTCATCATCTTGGATCCCTTTCAAAAATGATCTTGTCCTTGTCCCAAAACCTAATATCAGTTTAACTTTCGGCAACATAGATATAGTAGCTGGTAGCTGATTAAGTCTTTTGCATCGTACCAGGGACAATATTTCAAGCCCCACTAAATTTTGGATTGAAAATGACAACTTGTATATGGCTGTGCTGTCTAAACATATTTCTCTTATTTTTACCATCTTTCCCAATATTTCTGGGAAGCTCTCAAGACATGAGCACCCCTGAAGATACAAAGTTTCAAGAGATGTTAACTCGATGCATGGTGCTAGCACTTTTAGCTTGGTACATCCTTTGGCACTCAAGGAGCGGAGCTTACGAAGAAACCCGATTGAGCCATCGATTTTAACTAAATTAGTGCAGTTATCCAGACACAAATTGGTTAAGAGTGGTACTTCGCTTAGGCTTCGTAGATCGGTTAAGAACCTGCAGTCTTTGAAGTTTAATACAGACAATGATTCCAACTTCTGCAAAATAAAAGCAAAACACTCAAGTTAGTCCTTAGGGAAATGTTTATTGATCCATATTTTAATATAGATTTTGAGAAAAAAAGTGATAGACATAATAAATATTTGATGTATAAAATATAATAATAAATAAAGATGTTAATAAAGTGTTTAAAATATTGGAGTGTTTAAATATCATTATTTTAATATTTAAAGAGTAGAGATTCATGTTGACAATAAAAACTTTAAAACCGATACATGCCTTGTGTGGTTGGAAGATTTGAAGGCAACTTTCAGTCATACGGAGTACTTCAACTCGTTTAGGATTGAAATCAGAAGGTAAAGATGGTGAAGGATAGCAACTCCAATCTAGCACTCTCAAACTATTTGGTAGATGTTCGGGGCCTTTAGACAGGGTTGTATTTTTAGTAATCAAAATTTTCAGGTTCTTCATAATCTTGAAGGCTTTTCCATCCCATTGCACTTCTATGTTGTACCCTTCAAGCTTTATGAATTCTATTTTGTCAGTTCCCTTCCAGGTCCAAAGCACAATTTAACCAAAAAATGTGCACATTAGCAGGATCATCCACATATTTGGATAAATTTACTAATACTAAAACTTAACATTCTTTGCTAGTTAATTTCATCAAACAAAATCAATTGAGAAAAGGAGAGAGAATCCGAAAATCTAGCACATATTCATCAAAACTGATAAATAAAGGAATGAAACTATAGAGATTTTTAAATTTTCTAACACACCGTATTTTCTTCCAGAATATGGACAATGTCCTCATCAAACCATAACCTACTGCGTCTGCCAGGCTCAAGTGTTGATTCTTGCCTTACAATTTCTCTGCCTGTGTCTCGAATTAGGTCATGCATTCTCACAAAACCAGCATCAATCTTTATGAGAGATCTGTCAACCAACACTCTCAGGCCATCTTCTGCATGAAAACCATGAGCCTGTAGCATTTGTGTGACATAGCTCACTTCATAAGTATTGAAGAAACAAGCAATGTCAAGGAAAATGCCCTTCTCATTTTCTTCCAAACCATCATAACTTAC
>JAMLFT010009975.1:0-12175 GCA_026544285.1 Pachyrhizus erosus
AATTATAAAAAATATTACTTTCAGTAATTATTTTTTAATTTCAATTTTTGTGATTATTTTGTTCTTATAATTACATTAATAAATTATTATTTATTTTAATATTTTATTTTTGTAATTACCTTTACAAACTATTAACTATTATCTTATTATGACATAACTCCCATTGTTTTTCCTTTTTATTAAAAAATATAAAACATAAAAATATGTCTCCTTTTTCTAATTTTTTATAAAACAAACAGCGAGAAAGCCCATTTCGGCAATGTGTTTTTTAATTAGAATAATTAATTGTATTCTAATTTTTTTATATAAATAATTATTTAACTTATTTTTTGAAAATGTTTTTTCTTACGGAAGTGGTTGAAAATGTTATTACCCCAATTATAGTGAAGATACTCTGTACTACAATCCAGAAATATAGATCTAAAAGGTCATCCAAAATTTATCCGTATTCATAATGAATTGGACCTTAGGAAAAGAGTCATTCCAAAAACTATAAGTTGAGTCAAAATGAAGATCATGGTAAGTAAAATTGTCATCATCAATGCATTTGTATAATATTTTACACTAATATAATATAATTTGATATATATTTTTTAAATTGAACATATAATAATATTTTTACCTAAAATTATAATTTTAACACATTTTAAACCATACACTAATTAATTATTTAAATAAAAATTAATTATTTAAATTAAATAAAACACGTTGGGAAATCGAATTTTCCATTGTCCATTTCCCTTCTTTACTTAAATAAATAAATAAATAAGTCGAAAATTCGTGAATCTCATTGCTGATTTCTCTACTGGTTTTTAAAAAATGAGTATTTAAGCAAGTATTTATGGGATGAGTATTTAAGTAAAAAATAATTTAAGGAGTATTTTAATATTTTTTGGTCAAAATTTCTTAATTAATAAAATTGACTTCATAAATATTATTGTTTGTTTTCACCGAGGATCGCAACCCTTAAATAATTATTAGAAATTTTGGGATTTAGATTCATTAATTCAATTTAAAGAATAAAATAAATAATTTTTTTAATGAGAAAAATAATTATCAATATTACATATGCATGTATGATAAATTATGATTATAACCGAAGGTTATTTATTGATTTTTTTATTAACTAACGAAATGATTCACTAATTTTTTCATCAAGACTTAAGAAGAATCAAATTCTTTAAAACTAATGGCAAGTATTTTTGCACAATTTTGTCATTAACGCTCGAGTCATTGGAGCTTTTCCCCCAAACACAATAGAGGCAAAACCACATGCTTCATAACAAATTCATTGGATTGGACCAACATTGCAAATCACATACATGCTCTCACGAGTGCAAAAATACATAATAAACAAGGTATAACTTGTTAATTCTCATCACTTGTTAAATAATCAAGACCATTCTATTCAATGGATTGGATGCATAGTTACAAACCATCTTAATCTTAACGAATTCCACAATGTTTTAAGCGCTAGCTTTTTAAATTGTTTGGGCACGTAAATTATAATTTTTTAAATAAATAAGTTATTATAATTAGAAGTATCTAAATCTGAGACTTTTATCTATACCAATAAATTAATTAGAAAAAGGATATTAATTCTTTATTTGCGTCAAGTCATAGTTTGCAAATAAATACAAATACAAGCAATTATGAAAAGTAGAAATATCTAAGGTAAAGAAAAGTTGTGCATTCGCTTATAAAAAAAAGTTGTATATTTCACTAGAAGAAATGTGAATAAACTTTATGAAAAAGGTATCTAACTTTGTTGTTTCTGTCATTATCTTATGTTAATGTATATATATCCAAGTCAAAATAGATAACACTTTAAATACAGATAGTCTAATAATACAATAGATTTAAGATGAAAACATTAATGCTAAAAGCAGACCAACACCACACATAAATATGGGCCACAATTCCACAAAATCTTGTAGACACTTAATCTCAATTGAAAACTTTTGTTTCAATATTAAGGAATTTATGGTTAAGCATGCTACGCAAATTGTTGTAAACCTTGATATCTAACTTTAATTTTTACTGATAAAAAAAAATTACTATTTCGATACATAAAAAAGGACCTCACACCACTTGAAAATCAAAAGTAACAATGATTTATAAAAATTCTCTTCAATTAACTTACGCAGTCACCATTTAAAAATAAAACTGTAAAATCTATGCTGGAGAAAGTGGATAATACTTTCAAGTGCAGTGCATCTAACTAAGCAAGAACACATCAACTAAGTTTTTTATTTTCTTTAATCTGAGGTATCGGTGCTGACAAAACAATATGAAGAAAAGAAACAAATGATATATTCACACATTGTTCAGTCGAATTGTCCTCTGACTTGCTAGATCACTGAAAGGAATGCATATAAATATCCCTTTGCTCAGTTTGTTTATACTTAAAACAGTTGGGTATGGAGGGTCCTTGTTATTTGTGTGTGTATATTTTGGAGTTTTAGATAGCACGTGAACAAACAAAAACTTGTGTTAAAGAAAGAAAGAAGTCAACCAATACCTAGGAAAATAAAATAATTAGGGGTGCTAGGTTTTAGAATTTGGATTTTATCTTCACTCTACATTGGAAGGATTTTTTTATTTTTTTTTCAAAACTCCACGTTAGCTTATAGAGAAAGTAGAGACTATCCCTTACTTAAATGCATTGCTTTGACCTATCATTAGTGAAGGTAGAATCTTCAGCGCAAAACACTGTTTTTAATATTTTTAACATATTTTTTTATTAATTAAAATTTATTAAAATCTATAAAATTTCAAGTGAAACAAACTGAATGAAAAGTAAAATTTACAAAATTTAAAAATTTTCAATAAATTTTAATCACTAGTAAAGAATGTATTATTAACATTTTAAGAAAATAATAAAAGTAAGCAGCGGAGGTTGCATTACACTACACTTGTTCAAAGATTATTATTAGTAGTATCTGCAGTAAAAAAAGAAGAAGAAGAAGTAGTATCTAAAGTTTTATATAAAGATTTAGAAATTTATTAGTTTTTTTAAAGAAATGTTCTAATGTTGTATTATTTGATTAAAAGAGATATTAAAATTAAAAGAAATAATTGATGTATTTTTAATTTTTGTAAACGAGAGATAATGTAAAATAAGAAATGCATTAATCGTTCTGAAATGAAGAGCAACTTTTGGAGGTGATATGTGGAGAACATGAAATAAGGCATTCTCGAAGGCAGGAAGGTGCATAATGCATTCCAAGGACGAGAAAACCGGAAGTCCCCTTTTCCAATTTTATCAGCTCAAAATGCTGCAAAGTCAGAGAGGGGTAGCCGCGTCATTATCTTTGGGCCAACTTAGACTTGGGATACTCGGTTCCTCATTAATCAAATCAAATAATTAAACGAGTTCATATCTTTGGTCTTTTCATCATCGCCAAACAGCAACCACCTTTCACTCTCTATATGTATCTAAATAAAATAGAAATTTTACATTTATATTTATTAAAGAACCTATACAAGTACTAATAATAAAAAAAGAAGCAGAGGAAAATCAACACGCCTAGAAAAGGAGCTGCAGCGTGACGAGTAGAAGATTTTAAATCTATGCTCCTCTCTTTAAAATCTTAACCCCTTTTCCATTTCTACCACACCGTCTCTCTTTCTCTCCCACCTAATAATATATTTGTGTGTATATATATATATATATATATATATACATATACATATTCCCATCTACTTCTTAGCCTTCATCAAACATATCTCTCTTACTAGAGAAAAATTTATTTTGTAGCATATAGGACTTGTTATATTGTAGATAATTCACATCCCAGATAACTGCAAGGATTATTGACATGGGATCGACCTTCTCTAGTTGTTTAGAGGGCGAGTCTGTGTCACCTTCTCCCAAGCCTACCAAAGTGGTGGCTACAAAGGGTGGTAGTTCTTCTTCCAACAGGGTCTCTATAACGGACTTGAGTTTCCCTGGCTCAATGCTTTCCGAGGATCTGTCGGTTTCTCTAGTTGGGTCTAACTTGCATGTTTTTTCACTCTCGGAACTCAAGATCATCACGCAGAGTTTCTCTTCGAGTAACTTTCTCGGAGAAGGAGGTTTCGGACCCGTGCATAAGGGTTTCATCGATGACAAGCTTAGGCCTGGTCTCGAGGCACAGCCGGTGGCCGTCAAGCTCTTGGACTTGGACGGTTCTCAGGGCCATAAAGAATGGTTGGTGAGTACCCCTTTTGCTTTTTCACCTAACGCAAATGCCATCAGGAAATAAGAGTTTATAAAAATGTTGTTTGTAAATACTTTCTGATAATTTTTTTAGTTAATAATACCCTCAACACTTTTAACAACATAGACTAGTATTAATAATGTGGTACCATGGTTTAATTACATTTATTGCTTTATGATTGTCTTATTTAATTATGAAGAATCCTTTTCGCAATAAGTGCTTCTTAGTTCTGATTTTCCCTTTTGTTTTCTGACGACAGACTGAAGTTGTGTTTCTGGGTCAACTAAGGCATCCACATCTAGTGAAATTGATTGGATATTGCTGTGAAGAAGAACACAGGCTTCTGGTATATGAATATTTACCACGAGGCAGCTTAGAGAACCAACTATTTAGAAGTAAGATTTCTGTATTAGTATAGTAATTAAGAACACTTGTTACTGTTATTTTCAATTTTTTTAGCATTGAAGGACTAATTTTTTTGGATTTCAGGATATACGGCATCGTTACCATGGTCAACAAGAATGAAAATTGCTGCTGGAGCTGCGAAGGGTCTAACCTTTCTACATGAAGCAAAGAAACCAGTCATTTATAGAGATTTCAAAGCTTCAAACATCTTGTTAGACTCAGTGAGTAATCGATTAATCACTTTCTTTGGGATACTCTAATGTTCCGTTTGAGCAATTGAACCCCTTAATCAATCATTAACTCACTCTTATTATCCATTGTTCCAGGATTATAATGCAAAGCTTTCTGATTTTGGCTTGGCAAAAGATGGTCCCGAGGGAGATGACACACACGTGTCAACTAGAGTCATGGGCACACAAGGCTATGCGGCCCCAGAATACATCATGACAGGTAAATAATTTTCCCTGAAAGTAAAAACAATAGGACACGGTTAACTTGAACTTCAATTCATTAATTGCTAACTCAATTCTCACACATGTACGTTTTTTTTCCCTTCATATAGGACACTTGACAGCAATGAGTGATGTGTACAGTTTTGGAGTTGTTCTCTTAGAGCTTCTAACAGGAAGAAGGTCCGTGGACAAGGGGCGCCCACCGAGAGAACACAACCTCGTGGAATGGGCCAGACCTGTTTTGAATGATTCCCGGAAACTTGGCAGAATAATGGATCCAAGACTTGAGGGTCAGTATTCTGAGGTAGGGGCAAGAAAAGCAGCTGCATTGGCTTACCAATGCCTCAGCCACAGGCCAAGGAGTAGACCCTTGATGAGCACAGTGGTTAATGTTCTTGAGCCACTTCAGAACTTTGATGATGTTCCAATTGGACCCTTTGTTTACACTGTTCCAACTGATCACAATGAAGTGGCAAAAGAGAGCGAAACACCTAAGGATAGAAAAAGGGAAAATGGTCACCATCATCACCGAAATCATCATCACAATAATGGTCATAAACATCATGATCATGATGAAGTCAATAAAGATGCAAATGGTCACCATCATCACCGAAGTCATCAGCATCGCCGCCACGGCCATAGGAGCCATCCACTTAAATCGCCCAAGACACCAATGTCATCAGAGTCACAAAATGATGAACCTCAAAATAGTAGAAGAAGTGGGTCCAACTCACCTGACACCTCCATTGCATCAGAAGCTCAAGGAAGCATGGGTTAGTACTTATTAGACGCATAGATCTTACTGTAAATAGATGGGGTAGTATTGGTGAATTATTAGAGTTACATAGTGGGCCACGTACTAGTACTAAGTGCAACGAGCCTTCAAGCGAATAAAAGACAGAAAAAGATGAAAAGGAAAAGGATAAGAGAGTGCCATTGTAATGGTCTTTGCATGCAAAACATGCTCGAGTTTCTTTTTTTATTTGTTTATTTGTTCAATTTCCGGTGGAAGTTAATTATTTTGAATTGTGTATACAATGATGAATTTTTTCCTGGATGAATCAAAAGACTAGTTCAATAAATAGACATTTCCAACTGCGAGTTGGATGAGTTTTAAAAAAAAGTAAGTACAGCTAAGTAGTTTGACCAAATGACACGTAAATATATCCAATTTGCCAATTCCATATGATATAATGTATTTGGTCAGAGTGCAAGACAGCAGGAACGCCGCCCTCATAATTATTTTTTTAGTTTATGGCATATGAAAGATTTATTTTATTTTTCTTTTTAATCTTTATGATCACATTTATAAAATAAATAAACAATTAAACAACCCCGTATGAAAAAGCAATATATTAAATATTAAAGGATTGACAAATAATAGCAACTGGATATCATTGCATCATATAGACTACGGGGTAGGTGTTTAAATGGTGATCAATATATTAATCGTAGGATTATGTAATGATAGACTATCGAATTATACTTTCAAATTTTCATTCATATGAACGAGTTGAGACTTAACAAAACTATTCAAATCAATAGACAAAAACACAAAATATGAAAGTATAAGCCGAATTTTTATGATCATTATGACCTTAATTGACTTCAAATTTATTAATTATAGCGTGATTAAAATCTGAAAGCGTGAAAAGGCTTTCTCTACCAATGAAAGAAAATCACTGTCAAATGATGTGGTCCTCGCATATAAGGGTAAGGAATATCAGTTATACAAGATGACGTGCATGACAGAATGTCACCAACTTCACCATAATGCGCAAGAGGCAGGAAATAAGATGTTTTCGACACAGAATAAAAGCAATGAGCCTGACATCCCGTCCACAGAAACCAAAAGCGCAACTACCTGTGTTGATATTTTCTTGATCAGAATCAATTTGCCAAAATGAACAAGACAAAAATAATGCAGGACAAATTATATAATATTTGAAGATGTTCGATGACCTTGGTAGATTTGACAATATGGGCTGCATCTGCAAATTATGTAGGTTTTAAAACTTACGTGACAGAGAATATATATTTTTATTTAACTTCTTTAATTGCTATTTATCATTAATTAAGACGACAAACAGTAATTGAGAACTAGTATTAGCCATAAATTTCCACATTAGAGTGCTGCTGATTGTCAAAATATTTAGGTATTTAGCCTTAGCTAGCACTAGCTACAAGTACTTTTAAATTATTATAAGAGAGCAAGTGGTCATAATCTGAAATGAAGACAATGTATTGAGGGAAAATTATAGAATACTAAATTAAATAAATTGTGTTTAAAAAGAGAAGGGACAAATAAATTCATAGAGCTCCTTTTTTTCTTTCTTGATAACATACCGGTTAAAATTATTGGTCAAAATTATCTGCAGTACCGTGACTTTTCCAGGTAAAAAGATGAAATGGCATGAGGTCATTTAGTCCCTTTGGTGCTACCTGCTTATATTTTAAGAATAAGTCTTTTAATCTTATAGACTGTTGTTTGTTGAATTTAATCAAAATAAGGTATTAATTGGACTTGGTTTTCTTATTACTTAATCAGATAGTTTTTTCTATTGGTGTATTAGTCTTGTGATTGCATTAAGCTATGTTGTTAGAAGAGATACTTTGCATTATATGGTTGTAAATAGGATGGAGTATCTCTTCTATTCCTTTAATTTAGTTGGCTCATTAAGAAAACAACTAATTTTCTTTTAAAATTTAGAGAAAATGCATTTTTCTTCCCTTATACTTTCAAATCCATAAAGTCTTTTAAAGAAGAGGAACTAAAAACAATTTTAATAAAAATACATATGAGCCAAAAATACATTATTTACTAAATATTACTATTTTGATTTTGAACTATTAACACTTGGTCTTTGACGCGGAGAAGTTTATATTTTCGGAAGGAAGATTGCATTCAGATTTAAAGAATCTTTTGTTGTCAGTTAATCCGTATCAAGAAGTCTTGGTGGTTGGAACGTTTTGGAAACAGTAATAATAGTATGCAGCTATTTATCGCTATATCAGCAATACCCTCTCCATTACTGAAATTTGTCACATTCAGGAATTTATATTCAGATCCGTTTGAAAGTGTTAGCCGTTAACAAAGTCCATGGTTTCTCAACAAGATCGGATTCCCACGCGGTAAAGGAATTAATGTACTGATAAGCCAACAACTTGTTGTAGGTTGAAGATTCTCTCCATCTTTGCTAAGATGTGAGTTTGCATATTAAACATGCTCTTCCCTTTATGTTTAGTTGGGTTTGAAATAAATAATCATTTAACGTTATCAAAAAAGTATTTTTTACATAAAAAATCTATATTCATTTTTTAAAAGTTAATGTAATATTTTTTTTTGATAAAACATAAAAAAATATCTGAAAACAGAACATGTGTCTTAGAAACAATATAAACAAAACATAATGTATAATCTAAACAAAAAAATACCTTACTTTTTATGTGATATATGAAATGATGATATTTTTGTAATATTGGAATGACAACTTTAGATAATTTTTTTATAGAATTGATCTAAAAAAGATATTTTTTTAAAATTTAAATTTTAGTTCAATTGATCTATAATGTTAATATTCTTTGTAACTTTTGAAGTTTTTGAGCCTTTTGTAGTTGTTGGTTTGTTAGGTTTTATTTTCTGTAAGTTTTAGAAAGTTGTTTTATCTAGGAAATGATGAAGTTGTATATAGCAATACAATTTAGACACAATTATGAAACTCCTTTAAAAAAGTGGTCTATTTTATAATTTTGTTTTATTTTCTTACTTGTTGTGTTCAACATTTAACGTAACAATTTAAAATATTTGATTTACTGTCATGTTTGATGAGAACAACACTAAGTTAGTTAATCTTAATAAGGTTTTACAATTTAAAGATGTACATTTCATGAGATTAAAACAAAAGATGTCTTTTTTGATTGTACATAATTTATTTCCGTTCTCACTATTATGAATAGGACTGACAATAAATTCAATCAACTTAAATATAGTTTAAAACTCAATTCAACATTTGTCTCATTGAACTTGATTCATAAATTAAATAAGTCGAGTTCCTTAATTAAACGAGTAAAACTTGAACTATATGTAATTCGATTGGATTGATTCATAAACCAACTCAATTTATATTTATTTATCATTCTATATATTAAATGTTTTATATTATTAAATTTGTATAATTATTAATTTAATATTAATTTTTATATGAAATAAATAAATAAAAACATATAAAATAATTATAAAATACACACACATATTTTAAGTAACATATTTTATATTATTGAATTGATGTAATTAATTTCATATTAATTTTATTTATGTTTAAAATAAATAAATAAAAATACATAAAGTAATTATTATTTTAAATCAAGTTGGGCTAACGAGTTGAATTAAACTGTTCGTGAACTTAAATCAAGTTAAGTTTGAATTGAAAATAAGGAATCATTTTAAATTTGAATTGAACCAATTCTTATTGAATTGAATCGAGTTCAACTCATTTTTAGCCTTAACTTTGAGACTTATTATTCTACTAGAAAATTTAACTGATGTTCAATAAAAGGAATTATAGACATGAACTAATAATGATTTCTTATTTAAGAATTTATTTTAAATGCTTTATTTGATTATCTATTTGATTATTATAGTACACATGCTACTACCAATGGTGTTTGGGGAAAGTTGTAGAAAAAAATATGATAATTAAAGAAGCTGAAATAAAAAAATATTATGTTAGCCACTACCTTATGTATAAAATTATGGATGGCAAATCTTTAAAAGCTTAATCTCACAAACTCTAGAAGATTTCTTTTGAAAATGTTTCTAAAGGTATGACTTTAGATGAAAAATTTCAAGTGGTAAATGAGAATACCATTGTTGATTTCTCACGAACTTTTTTTATTATTCTAATTCATCATTTTAAAAGGCATTTTTTTACATCTATTTGATACACATGAGTAAATGTAAGTATAAATATGAGTGAAAATGTGCTAAAAAAAATTGCTACCTCTATTCTTATTTATAAAACTTAATTACCTAATTCATTAAAATTAAGAAAAAGTGGTTAATTTAGTTGATAACAATAAATTTGTCTTAAATTTATATACTTTTCCAAAAATACCATTGTCATTAATGATTTTTTTTTCTCTCTTCTAAATGCATGTCAAGACAACTTCTTTCTTATTTAATTAGGAATATTTTAGTCTAAAAATAATTAATGCATGAGACAATATGAATTGGGTCTTATATAAATGAACTAACAACTTCAAAATTTGGGTCTTATGAATAGGAATAGAGGTAGTACATGTTTTCTGTGTGCCTATATGTGTTTGCTACTCATTTAGCCTTAAACTTGTCTATTGTTCCATCAAGCTTAAATTTCTATTTAAGAAACCATTTGCATCCTATTGTTTAAGAATCCATTTAATTTCTAATGGTATGTCACTCTTCTATGTGTGTTGTTATTGCTTGTTCTACATGATATGATTGTGCATCAAATAGATGGAAAAAATGACTATTTAAATGGTGAATTAGAAAAAAAAATTAGATGGATCAAGCTTATGACAATGAAAAAAAGCATGCAAATTAAATAAATCTTTATATAGCTTAAAACAAGCACCTAAACAATTACATGAAAGGTTTGATAATCTAATCAATCTAACATGGATTTAACATTAATGATAGTGCTAAGTACATTTATAATAAATTGGATAATAAGATTTGCCCTATTATTTGTTTATATGTGAAATAACTTGTTAATTTTTTAATTCTATTTTTCATGTGAAAAATATGTAATATAAAAATCTTGACATGAAGGATCTTGATGAACTATATGTAATTCTTAGAATTAAAATTACTATAACTAAAAAGGAATTTTGTTGGATCAATCTCTTTACATTGAGAAGATTCTAAAGAAATATAATTATTTTGATTTTAAACTAACATGCACCCTATATGATCTTAGTGTTAAGTTGTTTAAGAACATTAGTAATAATGTTAATCAATCTTAGTATGCAAGCATCGTTGTTAGCATTTAGTATAATACTGATTGAACCACACTTAATATAACTTATGTTATGGGGTTGTTGTGTATTTTACCAGTAGTTCTAGTAACAAGCATTAATGTGCTATTGAAAGGATCGTGAGGCACCTTAAAAGGACCATAAAACTTAGATTATATTGTCAAAAACTTCCTATTTTACTAGAAGATTACATTAATGCTAATTACAATACCTTTTTAGATGACTATAAGGTGACCAATGACTATATGTTTAGCTTAATTAAGAGGCTATTTTTTAGAATTCTAAGAAACAAATTATATTAACATAATCTATAATGAAGTAAAAAATGATTGCACTAGCTACACTATATTGGTGCAATCTATTATGGAGTAACAAAATGATTGCATTGACAATTGTTAGTAAGGAAGCAACATGACTGAGAATGTTGTTTTCAAATATTTATATGTGTGAAAGATTGATTCTAGCCATATTAATCTATTATGGCGGTACCTTGACTATTGCAAAGATTTAATACAATTATTATAATAGTAAGAGCCAAAATACACATTGCAAGCATTACATAATTAGATTTTTTCTTCACTTGGGTTGTAATGGTGGATCATGTAGGGTAAGAATGTAATCAAATTGGGATAGGTCGAGTTTAGGGTGTTTAGAAATCCAAACCAATTTAGTATAAAGATGGATTGGTTAGGTTTTTCTATTTTTGGATGGGTAACTTAGACCAAACTAACTTGATCTTTATTTGGTTGGTTAAGGTCAGGTAATCAAGTATTATAAAAAATGAAAAAAATTATTACAATGCTAGAATGGAACAATAGATTGAATCAATAACTTTTTCTTGTTGAAAACAATGATATTCAATAAAATACAATGTAAACTTAAACGATCGATGGTGAACAAATAAAAAGGAAAAAAAAAAGAGAGAAACTTTAGGTTGAAGCCAATTTTTGAGAGGGAGAAAGATCAAATCTAAAAATTTGGAATACCATTTAAGAAATTTGGGGGTGAAACTAAATAAGTAATCAAAGTTCAAATATTTTTGGGGATAGACATGTAAAATTTTTATTTAATTTAAAATTGATTTATTTTCTTCTTTTATAT
>JAMLFT010009976.1:0-12240 GCA_026544285.1 Pachyrhizus erosus
AAATAAAATAAAAAATAACTCTCTAAATTTAATATAAAAAAGTAACTTTATTAAAATCATATATATATATATAAGAAAATTTAGTAATAGTTTAAAATAAAGATGAATTCTAAAGTTAATTATTTATGTATGTGATCCATCATACACCACAATTTATAATTATTAGATTAATATATATTATACAAATTTATTATAGACAACCTACTTCATTAGACCTTACACTTTGTATATCTCATTTTATTTTTTGACCTATTTACATTATCTTCCCTTATTGTCATCATAATCACCTTAGTTGCATTAACAACAACATGAGGAATCACCTTTAAAGACGTAATTTATTTTGTCATTGTTTGTCACAAATCTCTCATATCACTTTGCAATATCATAACCATTGTTTCTTTCCACTATTTTAGAATACAAACACCAAATTCTCTAATGCTCACAGGAAAATAAATAGAGACAAATGGTTTTTGAATATTTTCATCAATAGATTTATTCTTTTTAGAGTGTTGCTTGTTCTTTTGAGATTTGTGATCCAAAATTTGTTTCCCCTTCCTTCAATGAGGTTAGGGTCATTTGGGACCATGACAAAGGCTCAATGGTTGTCAACAACTATGAGTTTAAGTATTTGTAACATTGAAGTTGAAACATTGGAGTGTAACAGTCCAAATTTTAATTACTTTATAAATAAATCAAAAGAAAGTCCTTATTACGACCCTACTGTGGATAAAAGATGCCTAAAAGTGTTAATTCATTAAAACATCACCATTAAGATGGTTAGCCATCAATTTGTTGAAGTTCAAGTGATATTTGTTGTCTAAGGATTATGGTATCAAAAGTTTGTCAAATTAATAACATAAACCTATAGGTCTAGCTTCCAAACAATATAACATGGTTTGAAGGACACATTTTAGCTAAAAAATGATGTCCTTGAAACATACAAATCGCAGTTTTATCTTTATTAAGATGAAGTTTTCATATTTACTCACCTTATTTATATCATAAAGGGGCATTGTTTTCCCTAGTTACATAAGATTTTATTTTTCTTATTTTATCTCAACATGTCATTATATAAAGAGACACACTTGCTTGGTATAATAATTTAATCATCTTCAATCGCATCCTTATAAACTAATGATATTTTTTCTAATTTAATCATCGAAGTGTATTTGTAGATATCCCCATTATTCATAACCATTTAGGAACTTGATGGGTATAAAATACGCTTAAAGACAATTGTATCCTATTGCAACTATAATAAGGGATGTGATTCCATGTATCATACCCAAGGGATAAATTTACGATTACCAACTTTTTAAAAAATCCTCATATTTAAGCATAAAAGTTTGATAGTTTTTTTTTTTTTTTTCAAAAGTGCATAAATTAATTTCACAAAAAACAATAAAACATAATAAATTATTAGATACGAAGGTCTAAAGTTATCATTTCAGTTGTACCTTAAATTTTCTTAATTTTTATTTTAAATGAATCATATTTTAAACTTAAATTATTGATTTTACTTCTAACTCCTATTAACAATTATTCATCGTAAATTAGTAATAATCTTTTTTCCTAATCAATTTCCTAGTTGTTTATATAGAAAATCAATCTAGAAAAAGCATGAACTATAAAGAGAATTATTCAAAAATTTTACTCATCTAATCAAAAGACTTAGGAAAAATAATTTGATCATATAAAATCCTAAACTTGATAATCTTATTAGTCTACCAAACAATTATGGTACGATCTCCATTCAATTAGTTGATTTATACATACTACAATTAATCAAAACTTAACAAATATTAAAACAAGACAATATAATTGAATAAATAATATAGGGATTAAATAACATTAAAAATTGGAGTATTGTGTGTACGATTTACATCATAATCCTAGATACGTAGTTTAGTTAACCAACATATACAATGGCCACAAAATTATAACTAAATTCTTAATAATAAATGAGAAAAAGAGAGAAAAAAATCCTTTCCAAGTGTAGACTCTTATTCTCATTTCTTATGTCTTTTCTCGCTCCTCTAGTCCACCTTTCTCACTATTTCTTCTCATAAAGAACTTCTATTTACACAAATCAAAGATAGATTAATCTTCGCTATTCCTTTTCTATTTATAACATTTTCTTTTATTTAGAGTGTAGAAAGACAACCATGGTTGTATTCTAATATACATGGGCATGCTCTAGTGAAGCATGAATGTGTTATGGATTTGAAGCAAAGACTTAAACAATTTAACATGACTTGCTAAATTCTTAAGATGATCTTGATCGTGTGAGTTTGAGCATGACTATATTGCTTAAAATAATATCTATTTTAATGAAAAAGTTTTTAATTAATATTTTTTTTTATAACTGTTTTGGTGACTTCAATTATATGTTATACTAAGAAAAAAAAAACGTAAAATTTGGACAATAATATTAAAAAAATAAAATCATACGCTTCTTAAAATTCTACGTAAATCTCACCAAAATGATGATTTATTAAACAAGAATAATAAAATAAAAGCACATAAACATAAGAGTCATCTAAGACTTAACATTTCCAAATTTTCATATTAAGCCATTTTAGTTCTAAATCTTATGAAAAATTTAAAATTTGTTCACTAACTAAATAGAAAAAAATTAAAAAAAAACTACTGAGTTGAACCAATTTATTTTTATTAATTTTTTTGCTTATCAGTTAACATAAAATTATGTACAATTTGTTAGAAGTTTTAAATCCTTATCTATTAAGTTAATACATAGTGCAATTAAAAGTATAATAATTAATTCTATCATTTAACAATAACTGTTGAGATTTTTTATGTAATTATTTATTATTT
Source organism: Pachyrhizus erosus (assembly GCA_026544285.1). Lineage (NCBI taxonomy): Eukaryota > Viridiplantae > Streptophyta > Magnoliopsida > Fabales > Fabaceae > Pachyrhizus > Pachyrhizus erosus. Next base: position 2,836 of record JAMLFT010009976.1, read on the forward strand.
TAGAACGAGAAAAAAAGAAAATAATAATAATAAAAAATTCTCTTAACTTGTGGACAATTTAACTCACCAAGTTATAATGTTGTAGTGAATTATATATTAAATATAAGTTGGAACATGATGACCAATCCAAACAATCACTTTTAACTAAGTTCAATCTAATTTATACCAGTGATAAGTGAAGTTACTAAGCACAACTTATTATGATATTTCTATGTCTCACCTATAGATGTTTACCATGTCTATAAAAAAAATCACAACTTGTTGTAAAGCAAATTGAGTAACAATTTTATTTAAAAAAAAAAATTAAAGTAGAACTTGATATATAGATATGATTATAAGTTTCGAAATCATGGCGTGTAGGGATGGGCACTTCATCAGCAATGTGTTGAGATGATCAATCACTAATTAGGTGGTTCCTTACTTTTGCTACAGGATCGCTACTGCACTTGATTTGTCTTAATTTTTTTTTTTTATAAGATATAAATGCAAAGTGAGTAAACAAATCCTAAAAGCAAAAAAATTTCTAAATATGATGATTTTTCACCTAATCATCGCGTGTAGTGATGCATATCGTATGCTTGAGCTCTTTCCCATTTTCATAAAAAAAAAATATTGAAAAAGAAACTTTATTATGACATGGTATCAAAATTTCAACCGTTTGTTGAAAATATTTGATCGTACTAGTTGTACTTTTGTTAATAACTACCATAAGCAATTAGAAATTTTCCCAGTGGTGCCTACCACTGATATAAATGGGTCTTTTTTCTCTTTTTCTTTTTAAATTTTCCCCTCTCTTCCAGGTGGAGGGGTTGGCTTTTTTGGGTAAGGGTAGTCAAATCAAGTTAAATACAAGAAGGAACAACTCGCATTGAAATTTGGACTATTACTGTTTTCTTCTACTAGCCAATGCCAGAGTATTACTGTTCATATGTTCATATTGTGTTTTACATATAAACCAAAGGGGTTATTAATTTTTTTTCCTTCAATTTTTGTAATTTTTATTTTTAGTCTCTTATACATGATTTATTGATTTAAATTTTTAATTATTTTTTTGTTTTTAATTCTTTTAAATTCATTTTATTTTTAATCTTTAAAAAAAATCATTCTATTTCTAATTTTTCAAAAATTTAACATCATGAATCAGATGATTTTTTAAATACTAAAAATAAATAAAAATATATAAAAAAATAAAAATAAAAATTCTTAAAATATGAAAGACCAAAATCATAATAAATCTTAAACCAAATTTGGGCACCAGTGTCAAAGGCAATACAATTGGCATTTCTTTGTATCAGCTATATGAAGTTTATTGACTTGATGTTCCATGTTGATAATTTATTTTTCTCAATAATATATATATATATGTTTGTTTATTAAATCGTTAAATAAAATATATGCATTATCAGCCTATGATATTATACTCATCAAGCTAAAAATTTCTTATACAATTGTCATGGATTTAAGTTTCCAAAACTAGCATATAATAATATGAACGTAGTAACCTACAAACATAAATTTAATGTAATCTACTTTTTTTTTTTTTAATTAGAAAGTTAAATAAGACAAAAACGAAGAAGATAAAATTCTGTTAAGTATTCAAAATAGTTTATAAAGAAACAAAATTACTTTTCTGCATAATGTTTTCCTCTACGAATTGATTTGAAATTGTACTTTTATCATCCTTGATATCTAAATAACAACATTAAAATCATCCTAGAAGAAGGATAGACCAATAACATTTTGTTTATAGAAAAGATGTCTACCAATAAAATTACAATAATGCAAGAAAAGATAAAGTATATGTTGGATCAAACAAGCATTTTTGAAATTATATAACTTAATTTACTTAAAAGACGCACCAAATAAATTATTAGACAAAACCTAGAACATGGGCACGTGCATGAGTCACTTTAGGGAGAGATATGGTAATAATAAACACTTGTACACTTATACATACATAAATAAAATATGTATAAATTCTTAAAATTATATAATAATTAATACAAACTTCAAAACCAAGCAATTCCACTGTCCCAAACCTTAAAAAATAAAGATTCTTGGCGTGCACTAAGCACTTATAATAATCCACCTCCTTCACAAACCGAGACAACTTTTGACTCCTTTGCCACCCGCGCACGTGTCAACCTCTCGTGTAAAGGCGTGTGGTCATGTGAAGCATTATTGGACGTTGAGAAAGGTCTTAACCACGAATTGAGACTCACAAAAAACACATACTAAACAAGAAATATTAGTTATATGCTTAAATGAAAGGAGGTAGGATTAAGAAAACGCTTTGTGTAAAAGTACTCTTTCAGTTTTATTTTAATTTTTGTATTAATTAAAAAATTTCTCTTCAAATAATTGTTATTTTAATTTTTTAATATAATATTAATATTTTAAATATATTTTTTAAATATTACTATTATTTTATATGATATTCAGTAATATTAATTTAATAAAATTATTATTTTATTTATTAAATAAATTTTTTAATCTGTATCAAAAAAATTTAACACGACAATCAAAATGAAAAAAAAAAGTATATCAATATATCCTGTCATTTAGCAATTTCTATTTACAATTGTGTGTTCATATTTCATTCATACAAATTTAAAACCAAAAAAATTGTTCCATACACATGTTACATGCTAACGAAGCATAATTATGAACGACCGGAAAGTTTGATGATTAATAGGCTTCAAATCCATCCATTATTTGACATATATGAATAAAATTTCGAGCGAATAATATTTATCAATTTATTAAAGTTATCTGATTTGAGGTGTTTTTTTTTATATATGATTTGAGCATTTATTTTTACTTGTATGGAAATTTCACTTAGAATATTGGTGTGAAAATAAATAAACAAAAAGACATTAAATAGGGTAGGTCTCCTGTCAAAATTTACGAGATCTTGTTAAAGTTTTGTCCTTTCTTTCACAATATAGGGTTAAGTAAAATCCACACATGTTTATTTGAACTGAGTAAAATTCAATATTTTTTTTTATCAATAGATCAGAAAAAAAAAATCATTTTTTAGATAATTTTGATTAGTTGGTTTCTTATTATCTTATAGTCCACGCAACTTAATTAAAAAGTTTATTAGGTTTTCTTAGTTAACGAACCCTTAATTAAGAGATTCCACTCTAATCCAAATTCCTAACCTATGTTAATAACGATAACAACTTGATCTCATTTGTTTAAAGGGGTTTGCAAAAATGGAAATTTTGGGGATTAGTTTAAAACCATTGTTTTTGGTGTGGGTTTATTAAGCCCGTAACTTTAAGGTAGTACATATTTGATAGATAAATTAAAATGAGACGAAACATAATGCATACATTTTATTTTCTGATTGATATATTTTTAAAATAAAAAAAAATGAAATTTAAGATTAAAAATATCATATATATATATATATAGTCTCTATAAAATAATATATTTTAATTTTAATTTTTATAAAAAAAATTCTTTATTTTTTTATCTTTTTAAATTTAAATTTATTAATTTTAGTTCCTATAAAATAAATAAATTTTGAATTTGGTCATTGTAAAATATTTTTTTAGTTTTAATCCTTCTAAAATCTAAAATCATTACTTTCTCTGTCCCAAATTAGTTGTCATCCTAATTTTTTTTACCAACAAAATTTATTTAATAGAGAAAATAAAATAATAATTTTAACAAATTAAACTTAATCTTAATTAATTTTACTAAACACAATACAAGAAAATAATAATATTTTAAAAAATATATTAAGAATTAAATGAAAAAAATAATTAATATTATATAAAAAAGATAAAATGAAAATTATTTCGAGACAACTTGTTTCATCTTCTACGACAATTAAATTGAGACAAATAAAATATTTTTATTTTTAAAATTTATTTTAAGATAAATAAATAATATTTATTTTAGGAATTCATAAAATAATATTTTTTTAAGTATCATATGTTATCTAAGATGTTCACTTAACCTTTCATTAAAATTATAAGTCATGAACAATTGTTACATAATAATAGGAATAAAAAATAAATTTTTTATCTTTCAAGAAATGAAAATCAAATAATTTTTTTTATAAGAACTAAAATAAAAATTAGTCAATTTTATAAAAAAAATTAAAAATATATTTAAAGTTATAATTTTCTTTCCATCAAAACGTAAGAGTAGAAAGAACATAACGTGACAAAATATTATATTTTGTGTAGCAAAACACTATCTAAGACTCGAAATGAAAAAATGTGTGATTTATCTTAGACACGCTATCTTTCTCTATTACGTGACAAAACTTGGTTCTTTTAATTTAAAAGAAGGGTGTTGGAGTTTGATGATTTGAGCCAAATGAAAAGGCATTAGATATAATAATTTTCTATTATTGACCATTGAGCGTAAATCCAAGCGAAGCCACGCCTTTAGACTTAAATAGATAGACAGATAAAAAGAGATAGAAAGATGAGGATGTGTGCGTAGTAAAGAATGTTAATTATATAGAGTAGTGTCGTTGTTGTACATCCAAAATTCTTCTTTTTGTTTTCCCTTATTTAACTAACAATAGTGTGTGAAATAATGAGGGATTGGTTAATCATCTCCCACTTGCACATAAAAAAGAAGCTTTGACGGTGGTTGTGTTGTTGATCTTAATTCATTTTGGAGTATAAGAGAAGAAGAGAGCAAGTGGAAGAAGGAGTGGGGGGGGGGCTACCCATGTGACATGTATGTTGTTTACATGACATAAATTGCATGTTAGCTTGGGTTTTATCTGGCAAAGGGCCCCTAGCACCATCATATAATAAGACCATAAAAAGTGGGTTTAAAACCAATGCACCCCATTTCCCATTTTAAGATTATATTTGCCTTTTCATCTTCATTTTTTTTTTCCTAATATTTTATTTTTTTTCTCTTTCTTATTCCATCATATATTGTTCATTTCTCTCTCTCTCTCTCTCTCTCTCCCCTCTTTTTTCTTTTTTTTTTTTAACTTCACCGAATCTATACACGTATATCAACTATATATTTGTACATTTTTGGCAATTGCCTTCTCCTGACATGAAAACTCAATTAGAAAGAGAGAGAGAAATTTCCATATTTAGGCATGAAGCTAGTAGGCCGGATCATGAGAACAAGTTAATTAAAACCATTAAAACAAAAAGGGAGAACATAAAAAAAAAAAAAAAGTGCATAGTAACCCATTTTGAGTTCACTTAAATTTTTTTAAGGGAAATGATAATTTTAATGTATCTGAAAATTTGAATAAATAATTAGTATTTGATCATGCAAGAAAATGTTTATGAAAAAGGAGAGAAAAAGAGATCGAAATGCGTGTGGGTATATGAGAGAAAGGGTTGGTTGATGGAGAATATAAAAACGTTAGTTATTTTATTATGTAAAGAAAGAAAAAAAAGCTGGAAATGGAAGGTGGGTGTCTTTGTTTGAGAGCAACCAAGTCAATAATAAGCATAAGGAAAAGCCAAACGCAAAGGGTCAATTGATTGAAGAGACGTATTCCTATTTATCTCCTGCGTGCTATCCCTATTCCATTTCCACAAGGAAGAATATTTATCATTTCGTCAATTAAAAATATTGAAAACAAAAAGGAAAGAAGAATTACAAGGAGAACAACAACACAGTTAGGCAAACGTCACTTCAACCTTCTCTCTCTCTCTCTCTCTCTCTCTCACACACACACACACAACTTTCCCATTTTTAAAATTTATTAATACACCAAATTGATATATGTAAATACATACATTTCAGGCACAGTGTGAGAGTTATGTGATGCGGTGATGTCTTCTTAGCTGTGTTAGCTTTATGTCCTATTCACAAATAATAAAGAAGGGGGTGCGAGAAATCCGTGAATTTTTCCTAACCAAAGCAAAACCCCTCTTATTTTGGTACAAAGACAACACCCCACCCTCCCAAAATGGTTCTTTTAAACCACCCAATTTTCACCCTGACAACGACCATGTACCATTAAGGATTCGCCAAAAGATTGTACTCAAAATCTCACAAACCTCAATATTTAAACAAAAAACACAAGCCAACTTAAATACCATGCCATTTATAACTCTCATCTTAAACTATCGTTTATTTGGTGTGCTATATTTAATATAGATAACAATATGTATCCTATCAGTATAAATTGTGTATTAAGAAATTTAGTTTAATTAGTTGTATCATGTGTGGATTATTATACATTCTTTTTATATGTATTTAATTTTTACGAATTAAAAAAGCTAATCGTAATTTGTTATTTATGATAATTTTGTTAATTTTTAATTGATTTACATTGTAAAATTTGACAAACACAGAAATAGGAATTAAATTATATCTATTACTCATATTAAATAACTAAACTCTTAATTATAATAGTGCTGTCCCTTGTACCTTCCTTTTCTTATAGGTTCCATTGCTTTTCTTTCTCACCATATATTTCGTTCCTCTTCTTAATTATATTCTTTTTGTTTCTCAAAAGAAAAGAAATATGGGAGCTGGAAAAGATTAGATGCTGTTGTTATTCTTGTTGCCGTAAATGACCTTGGAAAACGTTTGCATCTTAATAACCCTAACCATTTAGGACGGTTTCCTTTTTTTTTTTTTTTTCATTTCCTTATAAATTAAATTTGATTAAAGTTAGGGTTGATTCCATTCCATTGAGAATCTTTCTCACTCTTAATTGGAACCCTAAATAAATATAATAAAGAGAAAGGTCAGCACCCACCTCTCTTAATCATGCTTGGTAACATTATCTATTTTAATGGAGAATCTTTGGTGAATTACACAGGGCAGGACAATGAATTTTATTCAATTACGGTAGCTGATGAGTTAGATGGCAATTGAGGGATGAATTGTATTATTCTCCCACTCTTTTATGAAAATCACTTTCTTCATTGTGCTTAGAGAATTTTCATTTTTCAGTTGCATGCTCATAAGTTGTGCATTTATGGCGTGATTGATTCACTCAAGGAAAAGAAAAAGAAAATGAAGGCTAAATGGGAAATTGCTTTGTACCCATTGGAGTTATCGCATATGCCTTTTCATTGATGCGTGGAGTAATAGAGGAAAATTGAGAAAGTGAGTGATGACCCTCTCTTTTATTTACGTAATATAATATGTCATAATTCATGAAATGAAAATTAAAATGTATGATAATTTAATATTTTTAAAATACGAAACTTCTGATTATTTTACTTAACTATTTTTCTATTTCCTAAAAAGACAATCACACACATGTATATATTAAAAAAAGATAGATGTGAATATGGCCGTCACTGCAATTTTTAATTCAAGTCTTTTTTTTAATTGACAGGTTTGTTTTTATTAAGATCTATTGCTATTAGGTTCAATTTCAACAAGATTTTTTTTTTGGTGAATGATTTCAACAAGATTTGAAGCCAACAGTGTAAGAATAAGTGGATAAGAAATATAACATGTGAGAGATATATTAAGAAGGGACAAGTAATTCATGCAAACTCTTCCTATAGGTGAGTTATCAGGATAAATTCATCCTAACCTCAAAGATAGGTTGCTTGGTTACTTGGTTAGGTTAAGAGATGAATGGATATTTTAGTGAGAAAAGTAAACAAAATAAAAGACAATACGTGAAGGCAAGCTCTTTGGAAATATCTGAATATTGAATTGAAATCTTACATAAACATTTTATTGTATCAAGTTTACTTATCTACCTCTTATCCATATCTAGAAAAATAGTTCATTGATCAGCTTTATTGATACGAAATGTGAGAATACTTGTTTGATTTCCCAAAACGTGTTCTACCAACCTTTCATTATCTTGCAATCTCCTTTTCTTTTTCTTAAAGTCTAGTATGAATCTATCCTTAAATAAAAAAGCACAAATAATAATTAAAAAAAGTTGAGGAAGTTTTTACAACATTTTAAGAAATATTAGTTAGAAAAAAAAAAACCCTATTAACCATGTGAAAAGAAAATTAATAGAAAGCATAGTTAAAAAAAATGAACCTATATAGTTCATACAGAGAAATAGAGAAGATTTCAAGAGATTTAAGGGAAAAATATAAAAATTTGTTCCGATTATTTTATGCCCAATATATTTAAGTTTTTAATTTCTTCTTTAATTAAAATTAAAAAAAGTATGTTAAAGGTTATAATAATTGTGTTTTTTTTAAAAAGTGAAATAATAATTTTGAAAAAATAATTTTAATTTTTTTAATAAACATACTACCCTTATTTAAATATATTTTGAGAAATGGTGTTAAAGATAACCTGTTTCTAAAATTCAAAGAGATTGAAAAGTTTGTTTTAAAAAGTCTCTTGTCACTTTCCTCAATTTTTTTAGTACAATTTATATATATGTTAGACTATTTGGCTATTTTATTTAATGTCCATAACATTGATAATTTGTCATTGAACCTGTAAATAAATTGATGTAAAGTTATTTTAAATTAATAAAAAAATTGAAATTGAAATTTTAAATATGTAATTAAAATAAATATTTAAAAAACTTTATCATTTGTAATAGTTTGATTCAACTCGAGTTGAATTATCTTCTAAAAAGAATAATATAATCTAAACAAAATGAGTTTGTTAAATATACATTGTTCAATAAGGTTGTTAATAACATAAACTGTGTATTTTTTTCAGAAAAAAAAACATAAACTGCATATAATTTAATTTATAATATACAACTTATGTTATTAACTTCCCTTTTTTTTACAATATGTATTAATTTTTTTCAATTTACTTAATATTACACCATTGACATTTGAGTTAAAAGAAGAAATCAATGAAAAGACTTTCATTAGCTAGGGCACAAATTTATTTCAGAGAGTAAAGTAAGTAGCAAGATGTAAAAATATTGGGAAGAATGGAGAAGGTGATTGCATGCGAATTGAGGTTGCAAGTTAAGGGTAGTTGGAAATGTTACACGCACAATTATGCCACTCTTTCTAAAATTGAAGGTCGACAACTAATTAGTGGTCTATCTCTGTCGCTATTCTATGCCTAACACTAATAGACATCAACCTCATGGAGCCATTTTTCCCTGCATTTTGTGCTTCACCACATGGCCTCAACACAAGGTGCTCTCAAAACCCCACCTCAAATTCAAATTTTACCTTTGCTCTCAACAAAATATTAACGAGCCAATTCAAAGCTTTTGATTTAAGGTTTACCAAAAATTAAGGCTACCATGGTGGTTATTAGTCCTTTTGGGAGATTAAATAACTCCAAAATGTGATTGATTATGTTGGATAATTATATCTATTTTGTACCAAAAAGAAAACTTAATTGCGTGGATGATAACCCCTTCCTAAAGTGCTTATATATATATATATATATATATATATATATATATATATATATATATATATATATATAATTTTTTTTTTTTAAAAAAAAATATATTTTTTTTTTTTTGTTTTAGATTTTTTTTTT
>JAMLFT010009977.1:0-12239 GCA_026544285.1 Pachyrhizus erosus
AAAGATTTAAAAATTTTAATTTTAGTTCTTATTTTTAAATAACAATATTAACTGACGACATAATAGTCATTTTAATATTTCAATGATTTATCATGTCTTTAAAGAGTGTGACAAGACAATCACATATTTTTTTTTTAATAAATTAAGAGTTTAAATTTTTATATATTTAAAATAATTAATAATATTAGATTAATTAATGAAAGATTTAAAAATACAACTTAAAAAAAAGTACACGTAATTATTTTGTTAGATTCATTGATTATGTGTAAAATGAACATTATTGTTACGTTAATACTTAATGATATTTTTTAAAGATAGAAACTAAAAATAAAAATAAAAATTAAAAATTAAAATTAAAACAAATTTTTTTAAAGAATCAAAATAAAAAAATTTCTATTTTTCAAGAATTAAAATGCTATTTAAACCTAAAACATATCATATTTATTGCAATTGTATGCCTATTTTTTTTAATGAAATATATATTTATATTTTTAGATACTAAAATATAAGAGGACTTTATCTACTAATCTATGTTAGATCCATAAAATCTCAACACCGATCCTACCAAGAAAAAAGTTGAAAACGCTAGTTTTTCATGAATCAGGAATGTTTTGAGCCATGTTTCTCATAAAATTATTTTGATAGAGGAGGTGAGATATAACTTTTCTAAGCTGGGAGGAAAATTTTAATGGTGTAAAAAGATCATGATACCCTTGTTTGCTTATTTAATCTAATTAGATAATTTTTTAAACATTTTTTTATTAAATTGATAAATAATTAAATTTAAGAATAAAAAATACTAATAAATAATGTCAGTGTGTAATTATTATAATTTTAAAAATATTTTTTTATAAAACATATTATTTTAATTTTGAATATATTAAATATTATATTTTTTATATACTTTTTTTAATTCTTTAAAAATTGTCCAGGCATTAATAAAATTAACAAATCGTTTAATAAAAGCATTGTAGCAGCGTTCTAAACATGGTTTAGTAGAAACTATAAAAGAAATATTTAGTGTAGACATAATAGAAAATTTTGTGATGTATGAATGTAATGACATTCCAATAAAAAAAATGATTCCAACTAAGTTGGTTACACATAGTTTAGGAATTATTTACAACACTCCATAATATTATTAATAAACAAAAAACAAAAATAATAGGAGGGGTTTAAACCAAACCCACGAGAAGATAGAGAAATCATCCAAGTATATGTTCATACGAGTGTTGACACAATTAATTTTGAATTAAATTAATTTTAATTAAAATTAATTTTGATGTAATGTAATTTATGTTTAGATGTTTTGATTATAAAAGTAAGTTAAAGGTAAATTTAAGTATAATTTTTTTTATTTATCACAAAACTATCCAAAGTTATTTCAATTTAATTAATTTTATATTCTTTTCAAATATAAAATAAACATGTAAAAATTATTCAAAATTAATTTAAAACTCGCGATCAATTCTCTAAAGTAAAACTAAACAAGTATTCAACCTATAATCTGTAAGGCCATACCTATTTTTAAAGAACTCTTCTTTAATAAAACTAAAAATTGAGTCCCACAAAAGATGACCTTGTAAGTGTGTGATGTTAAAGTTAAATAAAATTATTAAAAATTACAACAACATATTTGTAATTTTAAAATTTATGAAAAATATTTTTACAATAAAATTTCTCTAAACTCATAATTTGATTAAATTCTTTTAAAATTTATCTTAATTTATGTATGACAAATTAAAATAAATTATTTATAAATGATATTAACTGTATAACATTTTTTACATATGATCCATATAAACTATTTATATTGAATTGGTAGTACAAAATAATTTACATAAGAAAAAAAATTACACAAATTTAATTATTCTTAAAATTAATTCTTAGAAAATTATTTAATTATTATATGATTAAAATTAAACATTTTCTCATAAATAAATTTTAATCTCTTGGATGAAACATATGTTTTAAGTCTAGTGGTTGAAGAAAGAAAGAAAAAGGAAGAAGACCGAGAAAAAAATATTTTTAAACATTCTTTCAATTTTGTTCAACTAACACTTTGTTTTCTTTTTGCTCCCCTCGTGGCTGTGGTAAGATCAAGTAATGCTACATAACAGACGTATTGGACGCTGCAGTCTATTGTCTATGGGCAGTGATGGATCACACTCAGGTTAGAGGATGTACAAATTTTTAAAAATTTACATAAATATTATGAATGTGTATATTTTTTCATTTTAATTTTAAATATTTAAACTCCTGTCTGTAATTTTTTGTTCTTTTTTTATGATAATAATTATTAATTTTTATATTTTAAAATAAATTATACCAAGATCGCTTATGCTCTAAATCTGCCACTGTCTATAGGTGAAGCAAAACATTAATCAATTATGTGAATTGTATAAATAGCATGGCTGATGCTGTAGGTCTGCTAACACAGGGACCATGCATGCATGTTGGTATACATTGATTAACCATACTGTGTAGCATAGGAAAAGTGCTCACAACTAGCATACGGTTCATATATTGGTATGCATAGCATAGCAATAGTTTCTTTGCTTCTTAATTAGTGCACTAATTGGGTTCGCCATGCGATACACGAGCTGTTCCTTTTATTACTTGATATGTAACAGCAATTAAAAACATAACATAATTCGCCGGTAAGTGAAATTCTATATGAAGACAGTTACCATATTGTTTTCTACAAATAGTAGGGGGGTTAGGGGACGACTGTTCACTAAGCAAACTCTGAACTGCACTTTATGCAGTATACCTTTTAAGTATGTGCACTCTTTTAGGTGCTTAAGAGCAATTATTGTGCTTCATCTTTTACCACTCTTATTCGATAAATGCTTTGTTTATAAAAAAAAATAATTTTTTTTACTCACCCACTTGTTAGACGGATTGTTTTTTTAAAAAAGAACATAAATTATATATATTTTAATACAAATATGAAGCATGAAAATCCCTAGACAAAGTACAAATTTCAATACTAGAAAATGAATACAGACCCAACAATTAGGTATCTGACTATATTTTTCATAATACAAGCTGAAACGAAACATAACATAACATTTAGTGTTACTGAAGAGGAATCTGTGTATAATCTTGTGGGTAAACAACAGCTAGCTAGAACAGCTTCTCCGGGACATGGATTCTTATCATCTAAGTCGTTGATTCCACTTGAAGTTGGACACTCCACATATCCACTCTCTTTTGCTGGTCTAACGCCACCTGCTGGATCAACAGCACTTTGAAAGGTCATTGTTGCAATTACAGTAGCTACCAAACTCAGCATGCTCCTCATGTCCTTCCACCATTCATCCTTATTCTTGTGTGCTTACCAATTCCCTACATTTTTCAATACTTTTTTCCACCCTTTCATCTCTTCCGATCTCGACTCACTTTCAACGTTCATCATAACCGATCTCTCCTAGCTTCTAGCAAATTAACTACTACTTGCATGTTAGATCTATATTGAACCTAAGGTTAATTGGTTTAAATTCAATTTCATTTTGTTATTCTGTGCAACCAAATTTATGTGAACTACTTCGCAATCACTTTATCTTTTTAATAATGATACGTAAAGTAGAGAAAAGAATTATACTTTTATATATACATTCACTAAATACTTATTTGACACAGTTTTTATTATCTTTAGGTAAGCCTTATTAAATAATAGATGAGACTCATTAGGTGGAGGAATCTATGTTATTAAATGAGACTTACAAGAATTTCATCTGATAAAAATAAATGTGTTGATGAACAAAAAGAGTTAATAGAATATATGTGCTATATGTAGCCTTTCTGTGAAATAAATAGAAGATATATTTATTAAAAAGGTATAAATCAATTTGATTAAAAATTGTGTGAATTTTTATAAATTTTTTTATATTTATTTTTATTTCTAAAAAAATGTATTTTTTTTTATTCATTGAGCACTTATCGTGTTACATAATTTTATCAATTCTAGATGTCCTGGCCAGAATTTGTGATTTGTTAATTTTATTTCTCTCCCTCTCTCTTTCGTTCAACGGAAATTTATTTTCTTTTTAGGACAGTTTAAATTTATGGTCTGGAGGAGAAAATATGGAGTGACTCACTGAATCCTTCCCTAACATCATATTTAGGGAATGAAGAACACTTAAATTCTACCCTTTAAAGTTTTGCATCAAGCTCCATAACTAGTAGAGTTATTTCATAACAAGTAAATGTACAAACAATACACGATCCATTAGGACCACAAAATTTTACGTACCTTTGCTTGCTTAAGTATGATAGCTAAGAATGCTATTTGCCTTCTACGGTGGAAGCTACGTAAAGGAAGGAATATACTTGCAAAAGTAATAGCTCAAGAGAACTAAAAAGTGTTTTTCAGGTCAGATATATATACTTGCAGATTTGCTCATAAACTAAGAAATAAGGGTAAGGTGTGGGAATTAATTTTCTATAAATTCAGATGTGTTTGGATTAATTAGTTGTGAAAAAGTAATTTAATGATTGATGATGATATATATAAATTCAGTTTGATGTTTAAATATGTTAATTTATTGATCAAATGCGAGGAATAACATTGAGGAGATGTTTGTCAGGTTGTTTGACTTTCATGTATGGATCTATTGTTAGGAACACTTTTGATATAAAAGATCTTTGTGTCCATGGATCCATTGTCAACTTTATTATACTTGTTCGGACCAATTACTTGATTGAGTCATTAGTTATGGTTCTGATACAAATTATTTTTCAAATGAAAGAAATAACGTTGAGAAGATCTTTGTCAATGGACAAAGAAAACATCATATTAATAAATTTGATATCATTCTCAACCTAAAATTTTAAAATATTAAATTTGTAAATTTTTTTAATTATATATTACTTATTTATTATTATCTAACGTAAGTCTTCACATTCATATTTATACTTGACGATTGACTTTAGAATAATTAATATGTTTTGTTTCGATTGTTTAAACAATTGTTTTTATATAATAAATTACTAAAAAAGATAAAGGTTAAAGTATATTTTTATTTTTGTTTTAATTTAGTGTTTTTATGTTAAAAAAATCTTCAATTCCTTAAAGGATCTCTATTAGATCAAGTTGGTTTTTTTTTATCAATATAAAATTTTTTCCAATTCAATCTTGACTTCATTTAGGATTTCAAATAACTTAATTTAGTTTGATTTGATTTAAAATTATAATTATTTCATGTATTTTTGTTTATTTCATATAAAAATAAAATTAATATAAATTAATTATATAAGTTTAATAATACAAAATATATTACTTAATATACATATATATATATATAAGTTGGTTCATGTATCTTCGAATCAAATTATATAAAATTTAGTGTATAATACAGTATATATAGATCATGAACAGAATCCATACAAATTAATTGTCAAATCAATTTTTCAATTATGTTGAAGTTGAATTAATTCCTTGACAGCCATACATGTGACAAATTAATTATAAGAGATGTCACATAAATTAAACCAGATATTAGAGATTTTTCTTGATTATACACAGTTTTAGTAAGCGAAATTCCTAGCATGCTTCAGGAACGCCTTAATAAAGTTTAGGATCCACACAAAGCCACAATTATTTAGTGTTGGATTTGCTTTCGTGCTTTGTGTTTGAAAAATATTTTCCTGAAGCATAAAAAATCTTTTATGTATAAAAAACAAATACTAAATGATGTACATCTATTGAGTTTAAATCTGATTGTCATCTATAGAAAAGCACTACAAAGTACACGAAGTAAAATTTCTGATTTTTTTTAATGGCCAAAAGAATTAATATTATTAATGTGAATTAATGAAGCAAACGAGCACACATTGTGCTGGTATGGTTACATGTGGAAATAGACGTAAACCCTTTGACAAGAACTAACATGTAATATGCTCTCTACCACAACATGTGACAAATTGTAGATATTAATTGGCTACATATTTCAGCCATGTGCATTGAATAGTAATTGAAATGAAATTGGTGTCATGCAGCACCGAATTGGATTTTCTTCAATATATTATGGGGCATCACCGTATTCAAAATTTCTAATTATTACCTAAACGTAAAATGACAAACAAAAAGCTTACATTTCAAGGGTAATGGACGCATACCTTGTGATCTAGATGAATACGGTGATCCTTCATTGGTGGTGTTCCAAGGGTGTCACCTACGAAGGTAGGTTATATATATGTACGTATAATTTCCTTGCCCTTATTGTTAATGATGAATGAGTTATCTATACTTTATCAATCGTGATAGTGAGTTGTACAATAAGTAAGTTATCGGATGATAATAATAATGATCCCAAAATTCTTTTAAAATGCAAAGGAATGTAATTAACTTGACAGAAAATGAGTGCATTAGAAAAAAAGGAGAAAAGTGATCTATGTTATAAAAAAAATGTTTGGCAAAGTAAAAGGAATATATCATGTCAAAACTTATCTCAACAAAATTTTAGTTAAAATATTTTTTTGACTAAAATCAAAACTTATTTGGCCACCCATTATTAATTTAGTTAATGTGAAACTGGACTGCATTGAAGTTATTTCTCTACTGCACGAGGCTTGTGCAGATGTGGCAGTGATGCATACATCAGAGAGCTTCTCCAGAGGGAGTGGCAGATCTCGGTGTTAGAATGCTTATGGATGGAAGGATCCACCGAGTTTAGTTTTAGACGCTCCTAGACTTGATCTTATTGCTGTTTTGTAGTTTTTTTTTTTTTCGTTTTAAACCCTTTGTAATGAGTGTGAGTAATAAGGTGGAAACATTTTAATAGAATAGGCTTTTTAGTCGGTAATTTGGCCATAGACATGACCGTCAAAAAAGCCTTTGCTAATATGTGGGCTTAGCAACGAGCTCATTCTATTATCGAGGGCTTAACCCGATAATTGTCATTTTTTTTACCAAATTAATTTTATATTTATAAAATTAACAGTACCTGGATATATAATATATTCTGAGTATAGACAATACTTTTAATCCAAAACATTAATAAATTTTATCTAAATAAGATATTAAAGTCATAACATAACATAATTAAGATGTCATGCATAAACTCTAACCTCCTGCAGAAATAGAATAATATATAGTAGTTAGTATTTTAGAGGTTTATCGAGCACATTCAAGTGAATGCAGCCCTTTATATACATTCTTTTTCTCATACTTGTCATTCATGTTGTTTTTTTATACACTCTGATGATTGTATGATTATGCAATGTTAAGGCTTTAAGAGGTTTTCTTAATATATCATGTCAATATTAGAGTAGAGATTCCCAGTAGGAAGACTTGCTATAGACTAGTACTAAATGTTAAAATTCATTGTTTAAAAAGAAAGGAGGTCTCCTTCATCGCAAATCGCACTATGGAGAATTGAAGACAATTGAGCACAACTTTACATAGGTTAAGGATGACTATGCTTTGTTTTTTGAATCCCTGATAATTGGTTCTTCTTGTGCTGCGAACCATAAGCTTGCTTGTGGGGAGCATGGTTGTGCTTATTAAAACAAGGTCATGTTGGGTTTTGAAATTAGCGTTTCAAATTTGGTGCACAGTTGTGCTTCATGAAGCACGTTTATGCTAAGATTCATACGTAGCATCTCAGATGGGGTGCACGACCGTATTCCACAAAGCACACCTGTGCTAAGGCCTTTGGGAGTGAAATGAGAGTAAACTTAATGATGTGTGGGATAATCATTAGAATTATTGCATGACTAATATGAACGTTATGTGCTTATTGTGATTGTTGAGGGGCTGCCTTTGGCAGGGGAACGGTGGTAACCTTTTTGGTCTCCAAACGATGACCAATGGTAAACACTATAAGAAATAAAGTTTAAGATGTAACACCTTTCACAGGAAAGGATATCTGTCCCCTATAATTCTCAAAGAGTTGTGTTATGTATCATTTGATAAGAGAAAGCTGTATGGCAAAAACAAGAGGACCACTTCTTGGTATTCTAAGGTCAAATCTTGCAATAGGACGAAAAAGAAAAGATGTAATGAAAACATATTAATGTGTTAATGGTTGATTGAAATTGAAGTATTGAGTTATGTGGGAATGGTTATGAATGTATAGATATGCTTTTATATCATCTTGTATGAGAAATGTTTATTAAAAGGTTTACATCTCATTACATGTGTTGTAGAGTTTACATAGTACTTACTAACACTTTTGTTCATTAGTTCAAGTTATAGTAAATTAGACTAACAATTAAATTTCGTAAAATTATATGAATATTTATTGTTTTTTAAATTATTATAGAATTTTTTTTAAAAATATCAGTGTAATATATAAAAAAGTGTTAATATAATATTTTTAAAATATAAAAGGTGATTAATGTAAGAATAGAAAAAAAATGACATTGTATATATTTTTAAAAAAATTAAAAAGTACAAGTATAATTTATTCTCTAAATTAATGTCTTTAATTTAAATAAAATTTGGAGCAATGATGGGAAACCTTATTATAATTTTATTTATTTCATCCTCACGATTAGAACTTTAGTTCCTTTATAGTTGTGGTCCACATGCACGACGCATTAGCCATTTTATGCTATCTTTTTACCTTATAATAAAGATTGTATAGTACCCTGGGGTATGCAACTATGGATGTTTATTTGTTTATATGAGGTATATTGAGTGTATGAAAGATGTTAAACTTATTTTGCAAGTTATGTATAGTGCTACGATAATACCATTAAGGTATTATATTTTGGTATTAGAGTAGTCCAATTCATTCAAACGGTGGATAACATAGGATAGATAGATTGTAGCTTTATCCTATTGTAAATTATATTTTTACCTTGTTCTGATATATTGATTGAGACTTATGAACTCAATATTTTATGCAGTGTATGTAGAAATTATGGCTATAGCTAGTGGAGAAAATGATGAAGGACAATGGCAACTCAATAGGATTTGGGAGTGCCTTGAAATGATGACAAATGCCATGAGAGAGGAAGCAGCTACAACCACCAATCTGGTGAACTGAGTCCTACAAGGAAAAGCGGGATCTACATTACTACGAGCCAAACTGATAATGGAGCTCAACATTCGGGATTATCAGAATTCAAAAAGGTATATATCAATCAGCTGGCGGACCTATATTTGGCATTTTGATTATTTTTTGTAAAATTTCTTTAAAATATAAGATTTATCAATTAATATCATTACCTTTTTACTCTCAAAACTTTTTAGAATTTCTATTTTTGTTTTCTGATTTTTTTTTTATTGATCAATGTCTCTTAATTATTTTTATTTTTATAAAAAATAAGGATGAAAAAAAATTAAAAGACTAAAACTAGTAAAAAAAAACTTTAGAGATTAAAAATAAATATTATAAAAAGTTTAAGAACTAAAAAATAATACATATTTTTTTTACTGTTTTAACTTAATTAAGACTTGTCAAATTAGATTATTTAAGACGTGAGTGGTGACCACTTAAATTGGATTTTTTTATTAGTCATCTGATAAAATAAAATTTAAGATTTGGTTACTTAACCACGTATTTCAATTGCACACAATTCTGATAATAGAGAAAACATATCATTAGTTAAATCAGCAGTCTTATTTCATAAAAATGTTTTCTATATTTATTGAGTTATGATAAATTTCCATCTCAAAATATGTTCTATCAAGATAGAAAGAGGAAATGGATAAAAAGAAAACAAAAGGAAAATGATAAATTTGATGAGTGATATAACAATAAAAGAAAATAAGTCAAAAATAGAAATGAAATGAAAAAAAATGAACTAATGATTATAATTTTTCATTTTTATGTTTGATACTACAAAAATTAAACTAATTGAATTAGTCAATATATTTGTGCAAGATTTAAGTTTCAAATATTAAAACTTGAGTATCAAATGGATTGACTTAATTTGATTTGATGAATCAAAAGTAAAAAGTGAACTAAGGTGATTTGGACTCAAATTTCTTATAAATTGTATATTTCATGGCATGATTTGACTTATTGAGTTAGATTAAAATTGATCTATTTATTTTTAATTTATATTTATATAAAATTTAAAAGAAAAATAAACAATAAATAATAAACTAGGCCAAATAGGTAAAATCAATATTTTTTAAGCCTAATCTAACTTGTTTAACCTGTTGGGTTGAGCTGATTAGCCTGATTCTATTTAGATTATTGTTTTATTAGTTTACTTAACTTGTGAGATCATCACGCTAATTCATCATACATTATCAATTTAGAGAGTTCTAATTAAAATTAATGCATTGATGTCACATCAACTTACCTTTCCTAGCAACTTGGTAATAATTCACCCTTTTTTATGGGTTGATTGGTTTATAAAAAGAAAGAAAGAGAAAAGAAATGAAATGAAGAGTGAGATAATTTTATAAATTATTTAGTAAAAAATAAAATAAAATAATAAAAAACATAATAAAATTAAAATTTATTTATTTGTGTAGAAAGTAAAAACAAAAAAAAGTCTATGAAATGATATAATTACCCCTAATAAAAAATATAAATATATAAAAGTAAAGTTATTTTAATCTTTATACTATATTTATATTACTTTTTTATTTTTATTTTCTTCCCATATATTTAATAATACATATTATATGTTCTTTAAACTAGCAGTATTATTAATTTACACACTGATCGTTTGAATTTTTTTTTTTAAAAAAATATAAATTACTTATATTTTATATTTATGACATATAATATAATACAAATATGAAGTAGAGAAGTTCAAAATTACAAAATTAATATATACCCCACATACACAGAAAGACAAAATTATTTATTTATTATGGTTGATATTGCATAAGAGCGTAAAATATTCCACTAGTACAAAAGTTTGGCATGCGATGGATGGATGAGCAGAAGTAGCTAAGATTGGATCTCATGATTTACGTTTGTCAATGCATTTAATGACAATCCAAACAATTAAGCGTAGTAAAAGGAGAAGTGTTATGAGTCCTAGAAGTGATATCCAAATATAAATAACTTTTTGAAACATGGATGTGGTTTTGTACCAAACGATATTGGGGGTGACCATTTGTGCACCAAACATGTAGGTAAGAGTGAGGCTGGTGATGGTGGTGCACATCCCTATTGACAAAAGCCAGGTGAACACTCGGTGATTTAGAGGGAAGCCACTAACAAGCAAGAGACAAACAGCTAAAGATGAAATGAAACATGTAGTATTCCAAATAAGGAAGTTGGTATAATCCTCTGGAAAAACAACAGCTAGAACAGATTCTCCGGGACATGGATTCTTATCATCTAATTCTTTGGTTCCAGTTGAAGCTGGACAATCCACATATCCTCTCTCTGTTGCAGGTCTAACGCCACCTGGTGGATTAGTAGCAGTTTGAAAGGTCATTGTTGCGATTACGGTAGCCATCAAACTTATGATCCCCCTCATGTCCTTCAACCATTCATTCTTATTCTTGTATGCCAACCAATTCCCTATTTTTTTTACAACTTTTCTACACCCTTTCAACTCTTCACTGGACTCACTTTGATAGTTCATGGTAACTGATCTCTCCTAGCTTCAAGCAATTTAACAACACTTGCATGTCAAATCTCTGCGTAATTAATTGCATCTAGGGTTTAATGGTTTTAAATGATAAAATTTCATTTTGTGCAACCAAATTTACATCAACTACTGTCAGAATCACATTTACATTTTTAATAATGATACGTAGAGAAAGGATTTTTTTTTATTTTTTAATTTGAACTGTTTAAAATTTAGGATGGAGTAGAAAAGATGGGATGACTATCCTAACATCATATTTAAGGAATGTAGTTAGCCTCTAAATTCTACCCTTTAATTTTGTATCAAGCTCCAAATTAAAAGAGCATAAATAGTAAAACTTATGATTCCCTCAAATTATCACTCAACTATATCATTTTTTAAAATTCTTTTGGATCTTTCTCAATCATTGGTGGTTGCCCCTTTAGTCTAAACCTAAGACCGACCCTACTTACAATGTTGCTCCATTAATTATTCAAGAAAATCAAAAGAGATATTTTTTATTTTGAGCATGTTGTTGTTTAGTCATTGTAGTCTATCGTAAATACCATCTTTTTAATGATAGTAAAAGTAAAAAATTATTCATTTAATCTTTATAATTATATAAGTTGTATCTTTTAATTTTTATATTTAAAAATCACTTTTTTTTGGATTTCGTATAAATACTTTCAGATTTTTTTAGTTTTTGGTGATACACAAATTTCACTTTTTTTAATCCTTATTAT
>JAMLFT010009978.1:0-12239 GCA_026544285.1 Pachyrhizus erosus
AAATATTATTTTTTTATCATTTTTTTTTATTAATGCTTTTATTAAAAAAAACAAAATGATTAAGTAATCATATGATTGATGAGAGTTTATGATATTTAATAAGTGTGATTCTTAATTATTAGTATGTGTCATACAAATAAATTTAAAAATTATTTGATAACTTATTTACATTATTAAATTACTTAATTATAAAATTATGTTTATAAGTTTTTATGACATTCATATATTATTTATTTATTCATATTTTTAATATTTTAATTTATATTATAGTCATAGTGTATTCTTATTAAATATCTTTTGATTAATATAATAATACTTTTATAATTTTTAATTTATTTAAAAATTACTCTAAACATTTTTTAACTTTTATTCATGCATCACACAAGCACAAATTATACTGAAAGATATAAAACAATTAACGATTGTGAGAATTTGCAAATTAAGCACGAGTTATAAAAATTTAGCTAAGCTAATGATTTACAAAAGATTCAGCATGAAAAGATTTTTTGATCTTAAGATGAGGTCATCTAATGAGTTTAGAGCATGATAGATTTTTGTTTCACATTTATTAGTCTCTTTTGTCTTCACAACTTGATCTATTTTATAATTTTCATATAAAAATATTTGTTGTGTGAAAACATTCTTTTTTGTTTTGATATTTCATTTAATACATTAGAACTTCACTTATGTTTTCTTTTTTAAAGTAACAACTTTGTTAGAGAAAAGAAAAAAATAATTATTATTTTTCTTAAAATTTACTAACACAACTTCTGAAATTGTTTTTCTTTCTATAATTTTTTACTTCAATTTTTCTTTGAAAGGACTCTAGATTTGATACTTTTAATTAAAAGTTCTACTTATTCTTTATATATTTTTATTTTTTTATTAAATACTTTAAAATTCAAATATTAACACTAGCATATGAAAAATAATAGAAATGCACTAATACAAATAATATAATAATAGAAATCATAAACATTTGAAATATAAAATTTGTAACATTCGTAATTAATCACAATAAAAAAAACATTAAATGTAAGTGAAAAATAAAATTGGATGCCAATAATTATGTTGGAAGTTAAAAAATTTTTTTCTTAAAAAAAAAATACATCAAGTGAAAGTTTATAACACTTTAAACGTTTGTTCACTTAAAATATATTTAACATTTATTAAAAAAAATTATCTTCATATACTTCAAACATTTAAATTATATACATAATTCATCAAAACTTATTAACATATTAAATTATAATATCTTCTATTATCATCAAAATAATAAAATTTTAAAAGATCAAATATCCTCTCACTCTCTTATGTTCCAACCTATCTCCTTCTACCTTAACTCACACTCAACACAAAATTATGCACTTCTAAGTCTAACTGCAAATTGCAAATCACACACAATCACCTAAATACCATTTCATTCCAGAAGACAAAGGAAAACTGCAAATTACGAAATGATGATATTAAAATTGGGTATTATGCCTTTTTTTTTCACTAAAATATTAAAATATTAATTTAGTACCACTAAGGTACCAACATTGTGTTACAACTTGCAAGCAAAGTGACGTTATTCCCAAAATTAGACTCCAGAAAAAATGGTTTTGAAATTTTAGAATTATTTGCCTAAATAGTTTTGACAATTTATTGGTTACTTGTTTAATATTAAAATGGTTTTAAATTTTTTTATTATTTTCCTAAACAGTTTTATCAATATGCAAAGTATTTTCCAATTTTTTTTTCAGATCTGAGTTTTTCTCACTCGTAGGAGGACTATCGAAGGCATGATGGTTAGGGGCACCATTGAAGTAGAAATGTTGGGGGCCCTAACATTATTCCTCTTCTCCTTTCCTTTCTTCATGATCGATGAACACCGTCATGCTTAGCTGAGTTAACCTACGTTACTGGAAACAAACATTTTTAATCAGAAAAGGAAAGAAATATCATCTTATTGCAAAAGTGATCAAAGGCTTCTTAATTTCTTTCTATTATTGTTTTCTTTGCCTTTTCTATATTTTTTTCTTTGATTGTTTTTTCGATCTGTTTTAAATGTGGTTTAAAATTATGAAGATAAAAAATTTGGGATTTATAACCTTAAAAATTAATTATTTAAAATTGTTACTATTTTAAAATTAATTTTTTAAAACAAAAAAATATTATAAGTGTTAATGAAAAATTGAAAAAGGATAATTTTAGATTTATTTATAAATATAAAAGATCAAATTACAAATTTTAAAATATTAATGACTAAATTGAAAAAATATAAAAATATAATAGACTAAAATGATATTTTAACTTATTTTGTATTTTTTTAAATACTATGACACATAAAAGTAAAATATATTATTAATTAAACATCCAAAAATTAAATTAAATAAATATCATTCAAATATTTGTTTTTGATATAATTTGTAAGAATATGATTAAACATGATAAGACTTATACAAATATGTCATTCATTTTAATGAAACTAGACTTGCTTAAAGAAAATTTTGGGTTAAAATCTTATAAATAAATAAAAAAGTTGAAAGGAGAAATTTCACAAAAGATGGTAAGTAAGATTTTCTAACAAATAATCTTATCTACAAAATATTTTATACAAATAATATACTGAGCAAAAGATAATAAAATTTATAAATATTATATTATATTAAAAATTATATAAATTAATTAAAGAATATTATAAATATTTAAAAAATATATTCATAATATATGCATATAATTTTTATCATTTTATTTATTTAGTCTGAGTTTTTTTTTTCAAAAGCATTGAAAAAAATATTTTAAAAATCAATATATTTAATTATATAAGAGAGAACAAATTTATTTTTGTGGGATGAAATAAGGTGAAAATAATAATAAAAAAATAGAATAAAAATACTAAAGTTTCATTGTTTGCTTGAGAAGAGAAACGAGAGATGACAATTTTTTTATGACTCACTAAAAATTACTTTCTCCTAAAATTAGCGTGACATAGAAATAAATGATTTCTTTTTTTTATTTTTTATTTACTTTCTTAAAAAATATTTTCATAACATTTAAAAATAATAAATAAATATTCTTTAAATTATCATATTATTAATGCAAAATATTAAATAATTTTTATTAATGATTAATTTTTATCAAAAAGTTTGACCGGCATTAATAAGGTCTCTTCTACCAACTACAAAGTAATAAACTTTGTTAATTACACTAATAATTAAATTCAAATTAAGAAAAAATAAAAAAATATAAAAGACTTAATTATATAATTTATTATCTAACTATCATCATTTAACAAATTTTATCACATAAAATTTGTTTTCACTTTTTTTATTATATTTTTAATTTTTACATATTTTATCCAAATTATTTATTATCATTAATTGATCATCAATTGTTATTAGTTAATTGATAATATAACAATATGGACTATTCATGTGGGACTTTAATATTGACATGACAATATATATTATGTTAATATAAATTATTGACATGACATTAACATGCTGATATGTAATTAGAGATAAAATATAAATTTTTTTAAAAATAAGATAATAAAATGTATAAAAATAAAAAGATAAAATGTATGAAATTTAACAAATAATAAAAATATTTAAGGTAAAATAAAACATTCTATCCTCTTCTTACTTTACAATCTTCAAAATCATTAAGTAATTTGACTTATTTAGTTAATAAAAATAAAATTATTTTATATATATTATTATTATATTTGTTAATTGTCTCCTAAAGTATGAACTATTGTGAGAAATAATTTTAATATTTTTTCTTAAAAAATAAATAATTTATGAAAATAATTTAAAATAATATATTTTATATAAAACTTGAAATTACAATGATGGTCTCTCTCAAAAATAATTCACTTTTTTAAGAATACTTTTTTAGGCGCAAACAAATGAGCCATATATTTGCATGAAAATAATTTAATGTAACAAATATATTATTATATTTAATTATAATTTAGAGGGAACAACGATAACAAATTATACTTTTAAGAAACAATATATTTAAGAATATATTTTCAATGTGTCCAGTAATATCACGATGAGTTACTTTATGATAAAGAAATCAATTAATTTTAAATTATGGCAATTGTATTTTGATTCATTCCATAATCATGTTTAACAAAGACGAGTTACACAATTAATAATAGTAAGAGAAACTATTGATAATACTTTTATTTTACATAATTATTACAATTCTTTCTTAAATTATGTGATCATCAATTATTATAATTTATTTAATTATAAAGTTATTTAATTTATTAATATATTTGTATAATTTATAAATTTATTTACTTAAAATAAAAATATTTAATAAATAAATTTATCATCATAATTTTTTAATGTTTTCCATACAATATACATTAGTTCATAAGTACACTAAATATACAATAATATTATTTTTATTTCATGTATACTTTTAATTTGTTGTCTTAAGTAATAATAATATAATTAACTCACATAATGATAATGTTTTATACTCAGATATCAAATATGTAATTAATAAATGTAAAAAAATATATGTAAAATAAGTCAAATGATTCAGTGACTTTAAAATTATAAATTAAGAAGAGAACAATGATTCTTATTTCACCTTTAATATTTTTGTCACTTTTATTATTTATTATTTTTTATACATTTTATTATATTAATTTTTATGTTACATATTAATGTCACGATAACAACTCAAGCCAATAACATATCTAATGCTATATTAACATTATAATCTCACATAAAAAATTAACTTTGTCACATCATCAATCAACTAATGAGAATTAAGAAAAGATAAATAACAGTAAAAAATTAAAAAATACGATGATAAAATATAAAAAAAAACTTCAATAATAAAATTGGTGAAATGATAACGTTTAGAGGTATAAAATGTGCAATTAATTTTGCAATTGTTTCTCCTCCTTTATCGGACTGGAACTGGGTTCAGCAGAAAACCCGTTGGGTCACCATTGGGCCCAATCAAAGAACGCTCAACATCTAAAAAGTTGTCAGCGCAACCACAGCAACTGCAAAGGTGACCGCAGGAGAAGAGAAAACAATGTCGGGGATGAAGGAATTGCTGAAGAAAGGGTTAGGTTTAGGAGACATGGCCTTCAACGCCGGCGGAGGAGCCATCAATTGGTTCCCTGGCCACATGGCCGCCGCCACGCGCGCCATCCGCCACCGCCTGAAACTCTCCGACCTAGTCATCGAAGTCCGAGACGCTCGCATTCCCCTGTCCTCCGCTAACGCCGATCTCCAACCACAACTCTCCGGCAAACGACGCGTCGTCGCACTCAATAAAAAAGACCTAGCCAACCCTAACATCATGCATGTAAAATCATCACCACATCACCATCATCATCATTGTCGTTTGCCTGTTTGATTGTTTATTTACGCTGCGTGTTGTTGTTGTAGAAATGGACGCATTATTTTGAGACCTGTAAACAGGATTGCGTGGCGATAAACGCGCACAGCAAGAGTTCCGTGAAGAAGCTTCTGGAGGTGGTGGAGTTCAAGCTGAAGGAAGTGATTTGCAGGGAACCGACGCTGCTTGTTATGGTGATTGGTGTTCCCAACGTTGGCAAGTCTGCGTTGATTAACTCCATTCATCAAATTGCAAAGTCTCGCTTTCCTGGTAAGACTTTCACGAATTTCGCGAAACGGTTTATTCGAATGAATTGGAACGGGTTTTTGTTGTGGAATTGAAGAGGAGTTGTTTGATAGTGCAGGAGAAGACTAAGCGCGCTGCTGTGGGTCCGCTACCTGGTGTTACTCAAGACATTGCAGGATTCAAGGTCTTGTGGTTTTGTTTCAACTTTTTATTTCTTTGTTTTCGTTTTCTTCGCCACACTCACACTGTCACATTCATTCGCCTTTGTTCGTCTAAACATGCAATTAGCTAGAGCCTTAGAAATGTACCGGTTGCTAGCTAACAAACATTATATTATATGAGCATAAATATAAACCTAGTCATAATAGGAAAAAAGATGTAATTTTAAGGTCATTAATTTTATGCTGGTTGCACAAATTCGGGCTCTTCAAATGAAATAAATGTTGTGGTGTGTTGGCATGTTGGCTATTTTAAAAGTTAAGTTCCACGATGCCTCCACTCAAGAGTCAAGGCATAGTTTTATGCTATAAACAATTCTGCCTCCATTCTGTTTTGTGTTTTGTCAAACTGCACTGAGTGTGCTTCGAATAGCATAATTTAAGATTTTTTTTTTCCTGTTTTGTTTTTGGGTAGCTCCTTGAGTGATTTAGAAAAAGATGATTATTTTCCAAAATAAACTGAAACAAACATGCCATAATTTGGATTCATGCGAATCTAATAACAATGCTTTTGTAAAAATTGAATAATGGGATTTGTTGGTTTGTTTTGTTTTTTTATTACATATATTTCAGAGAAAATTTATCAGATTTGCTGTCATTCACTGTGTCCTGTGTTCCAATCATGCTTACCAGATTGTGGTTCTTTTCCGATCTAGATCACTATGGTACACATTTTTCATTATTACAAGTGTTGACTTGGTTCTTGTAAGTTGTAGCACAAGTTAACAGGTAACATGGAAGAAAATAGCATGAAAGACAAGCAAATAATTTTTACCATGGCTGAAGCTTTGAAATGGTCAATGGAAACAGACTGGAAGAGGAGGGGAAGATAAACAACTTTATGAAACATTGTTTTAACCTTTGTTAAACAAAATGAAAGAAAATGTAACATGTGCCCTGTTTTGTTATGTCATTGCAATAGGAAGATTCTTAACTCCCAAGATTAGATGCACTAATGATTTCAATCAGTGTCAAAACACAATTAATTATTTTCTGACACACCCACACACATGAAGGTTAATAAAGCTTGCCACTTTAACTTGAAGTTGAAAATTCTTTAAAAAATACTAGTGTGTATGATTTGTATAATATTTTTTAGGAAAATACAGTCATATATTAGTGAGGCATACCAATCAAAATATTTAAATGCACCTCAAACCTAAATATGATACCTACTAAGTGTACCCCCCATGTATTGCATATTTGGCATTGTATTGTACCACATACTGCTTACCCTTTCTGGAAAGTGCTACAAATTTGAAAACAGTTTTTATTTTTGTTTCATTAGGATATGTTTCAGAGATTATATTCTAGTCTATTCCAAATCCTGAAAGTTTTCAGTAATGGCTTGAATATTTATTATTTGGCATATAAATGAAAAATTATTTGTAAAAAAGAAGGTAGAAAGAAAACAGTACATATTCTATTCTTCTACATTTTGTTTTATTATTATTGGTCTGTCATTTGTTTCTATTTTGAGTTGGTGGTTCCCATAGTTAAACTATGACTTTGACCTGATGTTTCAGATAGCACATAAACCAAGCATATATGTCCTAGATACCCCAGGGGTTCTGGTTCCAAGTATCTCAGACATAGAGACAGGGTTAAAACTGTCTCTGGCAGGTACTATATATATTAAAATTGTCTATCTTAAATTCATTTTTGGTTATAAATAAAATTTGACATTTAATATTATCAATGTATGGCTTTGTTAGCTAAAACTAAGTACTGAAATTACATTGGTTTCATCTCCATATATTTGATTACTGTGGATTCATTCAAAGTCTCTTCTGTGGACTGAATTATGAACTGGAATTTGAATAGATACTTTAATTTGAGTTTTTCTTCCTCAGTGTTTCCCATATGTCTTCAAGCTAATTTGCAAATTGTAAAAGGCTGAAAATGGATTACCTTAGAGTTATGCAAGAATGGTATTGTTATGAAGGATATGGACCTATAATCTGTGTTTCTTATTTCTATATATAGCAGATGAATAAGACTTATTGCTGAGGTCTTGGCTAGCCAACTATACTAAAAGTTTTAAACAAGATTGTTGAAATTTTTATGTTGTAGTCTTCTCTAATAATGTTCATTATTTGTGTTGACTCTCTTATTACTATTATGTTTTTCATTCAAACACATTGTCTGTTTACTATTATATTGCATTTAATAAATTGACGTGGATGCCTGTGTGGAACAGCAACAGTAGACGTAGACCAACCTGCCCAATTAGTGTTCTATTTTGTTTCTTTAGCAGGTTGAATTTTATATTCAGCAGAATCCTTTAATTGATTATGGGCCTGGAATTTTGAATCTTGTTCCTTTGTTAGTCAAGATTCTACTCTACCCCTCATTATCTATTTGCTTTGTTATTTGCATTTAGCAGTCCTTAAAAAGGATGTCAGTATTCAATAAAGGCAGTAAATTATTCTCTCGAATACTTTGTCTTAGAAAGGACTCTGTCAAGGACTAGCATGCTTATCTTGATGTACTATAGGTCGCAAAAAGGATTCTTGCTGGTCCTGTGACTTGGTCCTATATTAACAACCGTAACATAAACTGGCAAGGTTACAATTTGAATTTGACGTTTTATTTCATTAAATTGATTAAATTACATTTCACAGTGATGATCATGAATTTGATTTTTGAAGTTGTAGTTGTTGTTTTCATATAGATACTTTAGGCAGGATACGGAAGTCATTTGTTGATTGCTGAACTCTTGTAGTCGTAGTCCCATTTTTTATATTCTTGTTCAAATTATTTGCATATCACAAAATCAGTTTCCTTGTTCTGTATTTCCTGTTTTCTTTTGTGGATAAAGTAATTGGAAGATGACTTTCTAAATTAAAATACTGAATTTTATTTGTTTTACATTTTAATAACTATTGAGGTTCTAAATTATTATCATGATAACATAGCACAAGGCTGGTTTTAGTGTGTGACTATTACTTTGTATTTTTGAAAAGGAAAAACATTTTATAACTTCATACTCTTGATTCTTGAATGTAAATAGGCATTAAGGACACTCCAGGACAATGAAACTATTGAGGTGGCCATTTTCAAAGCGGTGAAAAACTTTATGTTAAAATAAAACAAAATTATGTAGTTTCAAACCACTACGAGTAATTTAATGACTTTAATGACTCTTTCTTTTTCAATACCAATGTTTCCTGGGATTACTGTGAATTAGACATTCTTTAAATGTGGCATGTGTGTCATTTTTTAAACCAACCATTTCTGTTCTTTAGCAGTCTATGTAGACAGTCCTTAATTTTTGTCCTACATCTTACACTATTATTAATTGTTTACCCAGAGGAGCTTGGGCAACTCTATCTCATTTTCTCTGAGTTCATTTTTTAGTATGTGGCGTTTAACTAGCTTTAAATGGGTCTAGGTGGGGGCATCTGCATCTGTTGGGGGTTTCCGAACTTGATATCGGTAGTTGCACATGTCCTGGAATATTTTGTCATGTGAACTTGGTTGTTGCATTGACAGGGTCTGTCAAAGATTCAGTAGTGGGTGAGGAGCGTATTGCTCAATACTTATTGGCAGTTTTGGATACCCGGGGAACACCACTTCACTGGAAGCACCTAAATAACAGGAGAATAGACGGGATTGAATATGAAACTGAGGAAAATCATGAATATAGTCTGAAAAATCTTAAGCCAAAGAGAAGAAATCTGCCAAATAGATCTGATTTGGTATACGTTGAGGTAACAAGGAACATATTTCTATAGTTTTTTCTATGCATAATGGAATATGATGCTTTTAACTACTAATGCTGGAAATTTTCACACCTGGGTTGATAAATTCCCAATTATATTATACTTCCCAGTTGTTTTAAACCCATTTATTTCGTTGGGAATCTTTTTGCTTTAGATGTTTTGAAATTACCGTAGTGTAGGTGTTTAATCCCGAGTTATTTCATCAATTATTTTGTTGAATGTTGTTTGGTTATTACTTTGTGGATTTAATTTAAATCCAATGATAGAGTGCAAAAAGAAAATACACCATCATGATCCTTATGGTGCCATCTATTTGAAAAACTGTTAGAAGCTTATAGAAGAGCAAAAAAATAAAAACCTACGGTTACTAAAAATGGCAGTAGTTGTGTTAAAACTAGGACTACACACTTGATTTTGTCTGCAAGTACACATAATTTGATTTGTTTTTGGAAGGATTTGCTGTCTCCGTTATTTAGTTCTACTTTGTCTTGCATCTTAAATTACCAAGAAAGGTTTATTAAACTACGATTCTCACATCTGATGTTGCAGTTTGTGATGATGTTTCACATTGTAGTTTTCTTTTTCTTGACTTTCATATATTCCCATTCTACGATAGGATCTTGTAATGGGAGTTCAGCACGCACTCTATTCAACTCTAACAGAATTCAATGGGAGCGTAGAAGATGAGAGTGATTTAGAGAGCCTTATTGACCTGCAATTTAGTGCATTACAGAAAGCACTGAAGATACCTCACAAGGCTTCAGAAGCACGGCTAATGGTATCCAAGAAGTTGCTTACTCTATTCAGGACTGGTAAGCTTGGACCTTTCATTCTTGATGATGTTCCGGATGTCAAGACTGTATCATAACATAGATTGAATCTTCCTTTCCCCCCTTCCTTTTCACGTTTATTAGATCTCCTACCTTTCCCATTTGTGCTATATGTATTATCTCATTCCAAATTTTGCTGTAACTTGTAAATATCGATTCTCAATTTAGAAAGGGATTCAACTTCCTTCCTAAGCAAGTTTAGCTCCTAATACACCCAAAGGATCTGATCTGGGAAACCTTTAAGCATATCAAAGCAAGTGAAATTTGAAGGTTACATATAGTGAAATTCTTAATTACTCGACAATAGTAGGGGGGTGGATTATTACCTCAACAAGCAAACTTTGTGTTACATTAGTAGTTCGAAGTAACTGTCATTTTAGAGAGCTGTAATTAATTAGAATGACTTGAGGGTTAGTCTTACAGCTTTAACCGTGGGAACATCCCTCCCAAGCACAAAATAGTCATAATTCAGTTGACCTGGATTATTTTAATAAAGTAAAACATTAGTTACATATTATTTGTGTAGAATAGTACTTTTATTTCGGAAACATGCGCATTTTGTGAAGTTATGTTAAAAAAATTAAGGAATTAAATGCAAGCTGAAGAGTTTTTAAGAAACTCAAAAAATTAGTATTAATTATAGTGTAGAAACAAAAATGTTATTGAGCTTATTTTTATTGAAACGATGTCTTTCCAAATATAAATTATAAAACAATATATAGTTTGATATCTAATTTTTAAATTTTTTTAACTTATTTATGGACAATATCTTTAAATTTTAAGTTAATTCAGTCTTAGTTGGATTATGACTCTATAATTTTGGTTAAAAATTATCTTAATAAATTATTTGGTTAGGTTCATGTGAACTTCAACCCCACCGACGAGTACTGTTATCCTCCGATTGTTCCTATGGAAAGAGGTAAAGAAAGTATAAAACAGGACAATAGAATAAATTTTTAATTTTTAATTATTTATTTTAGGGAAATAAGAATTTTTGCATTTTGCGCGAATCCACCACTTAAAACTTTACCTTTTCAATTGTTATGAAATAATTCTATTTTAAATAAGGGAAAAGAAGTAATCTTTTTCTTTTTATTTCTTATTTTAATTTATTAAAAATGATTTTTATAATAATTTAAAAATAAATAATTATATGTTAAAAATACTTAAAAATTATTTCTTAATTAATATAAAATGTTTTTCATAGAATTTTACTTATTTACTTTCCTTTTTATTCATTCAAATATAAATAAATGTTTTTCTTATTTTATTTATTTAAATAATATATGTTTTTTAATCATTTTGTTTCTTTTTTTAAATATTCTTTAGTCTTGAATATGAAAAAAAAATTACGTTGTAGAAAAATGTCAGTTAATTTCATTTGATTTTTTAAATCACATTTAGAAAATAAAGTTCATTATCAAAACTACCTGCTATTTGATTGAAGATTTTAATTTGGCAAATTTTACCGTGTCTTTATAATTAAAATTTTGATATCGTGACATATAAATATTATATAAAAAATTGATTTTATACACACAAAATGTATCCAACGACAATAATGACATTGAAATTTAAAATTCATATATACAACTTAAATTCTTTTTTATTATGATGATGTTAGCTAATAATATAGGACATTAATTTTATACAATCTTGTTAAATAATTTATTTTATGTAAATTTTAATTCATCATGAAATACATAATATATTATGACATGTATAATGAAATCAATTAAAATTTTGCTCAAGTAAAATTTTAATCATTTTTTAAATATTTAAAAAAATTAAAATTAGTTTTAATTTTTATTTTTTAAAATTATCATAAATTGAAGATGAATAAAATAAGTCAATTGTTT
>JAMLFT010009979.1:0-12235 GCA_026544285.1 Pachyrhizus erosus
ATCTTTTTTTAAAAAAAATAACAATAAATAATTTTTTTATGAACTTAAAATTTAAACTTTAGTTACTTATTTTACCTTTGTGTTGACTTTAATAAAATATTAAGTGTTTATAAAAATTAAAATCATTTTTATTTAAATTCTATTATTAACTATTTTTTATGTTTATTTCGTTAAAAAAATTCAAGTCTAATTTTGATTTTATTTATTTATTATTATAATTCATGTGAGTTTATTTGTAATAAATGTTCTTAGTATCAATTAAAATTGCTTTAGCAAGGAGATTAAATAGTTTGTAAGAAGTGTTAGGTTTAAATTTAGTTGTTGTACATATAAAACTATTCTTAGTATTTAGTAGTTTGTAGTTTGAATTGTGTCTTTAATTATATTGATGTAAAGTTTTATATAATTAGATAAAGTAAAATAATTCATATTTAAAAATACTTATTATTGTGTATCATTTTAACTTTGATAAAAATTTAATTTAATTGAGTTTTGAGATTAAGAATGAGTTTCTTTTTTCAATATACAAAACGATTATGATGAGCTTGAGATATAAATTTTAAGTTTAAATTTAATTTTGTCTGAGTAGTATTTAAAGTATAATAACAATTAATTTATAAAGTTTTTTTTTAGAAACATCAAATTATAAAGTTAAACATACATGTTCGTACCAAAAGTATGCTTAGTTATTAAATTATTTACTTTCTTATTGCTTTTAATGTTCATTTTATGTATTTTTATTTAAAATATGTTACTTGTTCACAAGAAAAAAGTTAAATATATTTATTTGATTTTTTTTAAATGTGAAAATTCTATATAAACAATAAAAAATATAGTATGAGATAATGGTGACTTTCCCTATTTTCTTAATAAGAATAAGATTAACTATTAAATTTTTATTTTAAATAAATTTTGAGATATTTTAGAACGGTATATGAAATGTAAAACTTGCATATCTCACTTCATCCTAATGTCATCCTAAATCTTAAACATTCTTTAATATTTTTCTTTTAACATTTTCTTTATTATTGATTCAAATTTATTAAAAATTATCAGTTTTGGTAGGTCTTATTTTTAAATAAAGAGAGAATTATAAAATGAGAAATGAGAACTACAAAAAATAGATGATTTCTAATAAATTATGATTAATCATAAAAAAATATTAAAAAAAATGTTATAGAAAGTGTGGTTAACATTCTTTTTTACTATAATTTTTATTATTTTATTTCAATAATAATGATAAATTTAAGTATCACCTTATTTTTTATAATTAATGAACAAGATATTTAATTTAGATATTATTATTTATCTTTGAGTTATTATTTTTTATTATGCAATTTTTACATAAAATTTTTTTGTCCTTTAATCTATATGTTTTAATTTATTATATTTCTCATAATAAACAATGTATATACTATTTACATATTTTGTTAAATAAAAATACAAATTTTTAAAATATTTTTAAAAATAAGGGTGATCTATATTACAGAAGTTATTCTTGAATAATGTGAATAATTTTAAAAAGTAAAATATTACATAATTTTAAAAAATAATATATCTTAGTCTAATACATATAAAATAAATTTTAAAAAATAATTTTATAATTTTAATTAGAATACTTTGAAAATATATTTTTGTATACTTTAATCAAATTATAAACTATTATTTAATAAATCTGTTAATTTTATAATAATTACTTAAAAATATACATAACATAATTTATATTAGTTGATTGATAATATAATTTTATATATTGACATTAGATAAAAAGTAAACTCTAATTTAAATTTACATATGACTAAAATTTATGAAGTGAAGAATCTAATATAATATAGAATGTAAAAGTAACTACAATTTAAAAAATACAACAAGATTTTTCAGCAATGCACATGTTTTATAAAACGAAAATATAATTAAAAACTATTACACTTGAAGAAAAACTATATGTAAGAGTAATAATTTGAGTTTGATAAAACGGTGCCTTACTTAAAAAAGAAAATTGATAACCATTAATAACAAAACCATTTGTTGATATTACATGTGCATGCACATTAGTTTATTAATTTATGAAAATCTATTTATCAATAATTAAAACATTATTGTTTTCTGATAGTTATTACTCCACTTAAGAATTCAAATATAATCATAAAATAATGGCACCCTCTCATCCACGCAGCAAACATGATAGGCATTCAATGAAACAGATTTAATCCAATGATTTATATTTAACTCCATAATAATAACAACAATCCATGCCAAGTGTCAAAACACAAACCCAAGTCCACAGGATACATGGTACACCCGACCCCACAGGAACACAGCCTCTCTTCCAAAAAAACAAAACATCACCAAAGAGAAAGCAAGCACTGCACACTGCACACTGCACACTGCATACTGTACACTCTTGCAACTTGCAATCACTTCCACACTCACTCACTCACTTGCCGTCATTCTGGTTTTTCACCGCAAAAGCTTCGAACTTTAGCGTTTAGACGATGATGGGTAGCAGCAACGCGTCTTCTTCGGATTTCTTCTACCGCCGCCACGTCTTCCTGTGCTACAAGAACCCCGCCGTGTGGCCGCCGCGCATTGAGGCTGCTGAGTTTGATCGCTTGCCTAGGTTGCTTCATGCCGCCATCAATGCAAGAAAGCCTCATATCAAGAAAGAGGTTTGCTTTTGTTTTGGTTACATCATTTTTGGTTTGGTGTCTTCTATTTTGTATTTATAATTTATTTGTGTAAAAAATGTTTTTTTTTTTTTAATGGGTGGGGGACGAGAGCTAGTTGGGCTTAGGGAGCTGGGGAGAGAAGGAAAATGAGAAAAGTTGTTCTTGTTCTACCAAGGAGCAATGTACTAGCTTTGGGATCTTTTGTTGTTGAACTGATGTTGTTGAAGATGGGTTTTTGTTTTATAGATTGGTTCTCTTTGCCTAGGACTATGAATGAATGGATGTCTAAGTGTGAGCGGAATGGAGTGTGATGGAAAGTAATGGAACAGGACCAAATCAAGTCAACATTCTGTTGTTTAATTATTTTTATTATAGAACGATGTAGTGAAATGGGAAGGACTTCCACCCTATAATTGGGAAAGAAAAAGTGAAGTATTAGATGGAACGGAATGGAATAGCTTTTATTATATTTTTAAGTATCCAATCAATGAACGATAAACTTCTCTGTAAGAAAAAGTTAAGAAGAATAAGTTGATTTTAGCTTATGGAGAAGTTTAATATATTTTACTGTCTTATTTTTTTCTCCTATAAATCTTTGTGGAAAACTTTTCCAAACAGGCTTTAGTATCGTTCCATTCCTTTGTTTTTAACCAATCCAAGTGTAGCCTAGGATATAAGGTAGGGGTGATTTGATTTAAGGTTCTCTTTATGTTTTAGTCTATTCTTTTACGAAGTTTTCTTACTAAATTCTATATGAATTTCATGATATGTGGATTTTTTTATTAAAGATGAGCTACTAATGCAGAGAAAATGCTGTCTGGTTTAGTGATATTTATTCGTTGTATACGTTCTGTGACTTTGTGTAATTGTCTTGGACTTGTCATTTGCTAGACCTGCTTAACGATATGTGAAGGGCATGATGGGACTGAAACATCAAATGGAGATGTATTAATTTTTCCAGACATGATCAGATATAGGTTAGTACTTATAGTTCAAGTTCTATTTCACAACTTCTAATGCCCCTATAAAAGTTCTCTGCTGTTTCTCCCAATTCCTTATCAACAGAAATTTTAGTGAAATTGCAGGAGATTAACCCATTTTGATGTTGAGACATTTGTTGAAGAAGTTCTTGTCAAGGAAGGAGAATGGCTTCCTGGAAATCCTGAATCCTTAAAAGCTTCATATGTTTTTGTGTGTTCACATGGATCCCGTGATCGTAGGTGTGGGGTCTTTGGACCTATCTTGGTCAGTAGATTCAGGGAAGAAATAGAGCTACATGGTCTTCAAGGCAAAGTGTTGATTAGCTCATGCTCGCACATTGGGGGCCATAAATATGCAGGAAATGTCATTATATTTGGATTGAGCATCAACAGAGAAGTCACTGGGCACTTGTAAGGAGGACATTTCCCCTGGTTATTAACATTTCTTTCGACAGAACTTTTCAGTTCTTCTTTAAACTCAAAAAATACCTTTATAACATTATTTCTATATTTTTTATATTAATCTGATCTTTTTAACGAAACTATGTAGGTATGGATATGTTACTCCAGATGATGTACCTTTATTGTTTCGCCAGCATATCATTAAAGGGGAGATTTTTGACTCACTATGGAGGTAATTTTTATCTATAATTTTTCAGTATTGAATTTTAAAGGTACCTTTTTTTTTTCTATCTTCCGAGCAAAAGCTGTGATTGGTCTTGTGCTGGCTTTTTGGAGCAGAGGCTGGGTCTGTGGGCTTAAAAGTTAATTTTATATAATATTGTCAGAGTAGACTAACATTTTTGCTCCTGAGGTGAAAATTTTTGCTATATTCATAAAGTTTGTTTCCTAGATCGAATATCTCAAAATTCAGAATGAAATGAATGGCTAATAGGAGTGAACTGGCAAATTTAAGAGGCGTTTGAGGAATTAGTTTTTCAAGAATCTTTGTGATGCTGATTAAATGAATCTTTGTACCTTGAGATTAGTCTAGGACCCCCATCTGGGAAGGTTCACCAATAAAAGCCTATAGTTTCATAGACAATTCCGATTCTGGGTAGAGGAGGTTGTGTACTTGTGTTAGGTCTTAGGCAATCAATGTAAAACTTGTTGATGTACTAATCATTGATCACTCACGACAAAGAGCCAAATGATGTTATGTATTTCATTAAGCCGACTTCATCTAGTGGAATAAGACTTTTGTTGTTGTTTCTAGTGTTGATTGGGGGTTTTATTACTTTTATTTAGGATTTGTAATTTCATAAGCAAGAATTTTTATTTGAGATTAATTTTTTGTTTCGGTTCAACTTATTTTAGATTTTGGATAAATAATAATTTTTCTGTCAGCTTTTTGAGAGCCTGGGGGGGAGGGGGGTGGAAGGCAATTATTTTGGAAGTTAATCAATTCCCAAACAAGTACATCTTGATTTAAATTTTCTTATTTTAGCTTAAGATAGGGTTAGTTTAGTTTGCTTGTGATTTGCATTGAGTTAGTTGCTTATTAGGTCTATTAATAGGCCTTTAGTTCAAACATTTAAGAAGCTTTGATTATTTTATGATATTGAATTTTTTATTTAAAGAGTATCTAATATTTGATTTAGAGGACCACTTTTGGTTTACTAAGAGAGTACCCTACTACACGGAGTAGACCTGGATTGTTTTGCAGGGAGTATCATACCAAGAGAAGTACTCTTGGATAGTCTCGTCACTTTCACAAGTAGAGCATGCTTAAATTCCATTTTAAGATTTTTCTTTCACTATTTATTCTGTAATTTGGAATACCGCCATCTCACATGAACTTCCATATTTTGATATAGAAATTATGGTCAAGAAGCAAAGCATACATTCTATCCTTTTTCTACTTGTTATGTGAGTTTTGCTTCGTGCAGCTTTAAAACTGGCCCCTGGCATTATAGTTAACAACTGTTTAAACTTTCCACCCACAAGTTCAAAGTATAAGTTGTGTTCTCCCAGCCAAGGATTTAGCTCTACAAATTTAAGCTCTTACAAGAAGGGTGTATATATGATGAATAATTCTAGCAATATTAATCTTTCCTCTGTAGAATGTTTGGCTAACATAAGTTCTCCTATAACTTATTGCTATCAAGGCATCCCATAATTTGATATTACTTAAATATGTTTTTCTTCCCTATAATATACATGTTTTATGAGTTTGGTCCTTGTAAATTTAAATTGTTGGTTTTGGTTCTTGTAAAACTTTATTTTACGATTTTAGACCCTGTTACTATTTATTGATGATGTGACAACTATCTATTTGAGAACTTGCTTGATTTTTCTTAAATAGAAGGTACTAAAATAAATATCTTCCAATATCAGAATTTTACAATTTTATAAGCTTTTGACATTTCATGTGAGGCTAAGAAAAATTTTTGGTAACAGTCCCCAGAAAAATAGCTGTTATTCATTTTGTTGCAACATGTTTTAATATTTGCCATCAGGGGTCAAATTGGTTTATCAGAAGATGAACAGAAGAAAAAGCAAGAGAAAAGGCTTCAGCTGAATGGCGCAAGAAATTTAAAAGGAAGCACAGTTGCAGGCCGCTGTCAAACAGACGGAGAGAGCTGTTGCCAAGACAATGAAGACTCTTGTTGCTGTCAGAATGATGCATTAGAGGAAATGACAAAGCTCTCAGCTGATAATAAGAGCGGGGAGAATGTGATTTCTCGGATCAACAAAGGCAAAGGGGCGTTACGCAAGTTTAGTACTATGCCAACATGGCTTGACAGCTGGGAGCAAGAGGATACTTATGCTGCTCTTGCTGTTGTTTGCGCTGCCGTGTCGGTTGCCATAGCCTATAGCTGCTACAGGCAGCTGAGGTGAGAAGAATGAAGTTCACCAATTGTTAGCAATGTTATTTAGCAGTGGATTGGTTAACTTCAGCTTTGTTATGTCTTCATTTTTCATTTTTCAAGTTCAGTTCTGCCTTAGATCAAACCTTACTGGCCATGCAAGGGAATGAGTATCTGAAATCTTGACTGCTTCTGGAACATGAAATATTGTAGGCTCAGGCACTTGGTATTCACCACTTAGCTTTGTACATACATGAAATCTTAGCCTGGGAATGTTCAAATTAAACACTAGTAATTTATTTAGGTGGAATTGGTTTGTAACATTTATTAATTTGATGTAAAGCTAATTAACTTTAGTGTTTGATGGGTTGCAAATTACAGATATTTTTGTGTTTGTTTAGGTTCTTTTTAGATAAATTTCTTAAGCATTTATAGTAAAAAAAAATAAGGTGAATAAAAAAGTTTTTTTCGTAAGATAAAATCAATTTATCACCTCAGCTTCTGAAGTTGAGTGGAAGAATTTTTATAAAAGTCTAAGTATACAAGTTAATTTTAACTTACAAGAAAAATTTAATTTATTTTTTATTCTTATTTTTCCCTATAAATGTTTAAAGGAAAGTATATAAATAGGGCCACATTCATGACGTAGGTATACTGTGCGAAGGACAATGAAAATAGAAAAACATTAAAGGACTATATCTATAGCCACCAATCCCGAGTTCATCTTGTATTTTTTGTCAAATACTGAAATAAACTATGGTGACATAATTTAACATATGGGTGATGTGAATAATGGATACTACTTCCGTAGCCATTATGATAACTAACAAAACAAAATAGAGAATGATGAGATGATGTGGATGAGTGTTCAAGATATATACAGACAGGAAAAATCAATGAGAAACATTAAATGAATTTAAAGGTAAAAAATTGTTAGACTGACTGATTCCTCAACTGCAAATGAAATCCAAGCTACGGCTTTTGCGAATTAATATTATTACTCTTGGGATGATTGAAATTAAACACGGTTTGTTAATCCTTTTACTTACGTGACAATATGGTAATCAAATGTTTCAACATTCTTTTAGATAATATGAGAAAAAAAATCCAGTTCTTATAAAAAGAAAATACACTTTTCAAATATAAAATGTTCTTAAAAACATTAAATTATTATTATGTGAATAAATGACAATAAATTATTTTATTTTCATTTGCAAAGTTATTAAAAATTGAATAGTAATCAAATATAATTATTAAATTTTTCAAAAATCTTATTTATCAAAATCTCATTCGTAAGAAAGTAGTTTAATGAAAGTTTCTACTTTCTTTGCAACAAACATCATCTTATATTAAACCTTCGGTTAAACTGATTTCAACACAAATATATGGCTCAACTATAATTCAGTTGGATCAGAAATTTAATTGATGAACTAATCAAATCGCAAGTCAAACATCTTATTTAAATCATTTAATTCTATTTTTAAAACATTACTTTCAGCTTTTGGTAATTTGAAAATTCATTATGTCACACCACCGTTTTTACCATCTGATTATAATAAAGTGCACCTTCATGCATTCTAATTCTGCAACAAATAAGGATTTCTGTGTATTTAAATGTGTATTTAGCATTTTGGGGGTAAATTCTATGAGGGGATTTTGGACTTATGGTATCAAGAGAGGATACAGATAGAATGTCTTGAAACACATTACAGGACTCAACATTTCCTGGGAAGCCTTCACGCTTCATATGGATACGGGCATTCAGAAAAATAAGCAAGAATGAATAGTTTAAGTTTTCTAGCTTCCAACAAAATCGTGACAACATTACCTGATAATAAAATGAAAAATGTTCAGTTACAAGACTACACTCTGTCTCAACGTGACCTTTGACATCTGCTGCAAAAGGCACATCTCCTACCGCAACAATGCATAGTGAGTGTATCTTGCTAATGCAAGCAATTAAGCTTTCTATTCAATAACATGGTTAACTGATGACTTTCCTCAACACAGCTTCAGCACGCTGCTCAAAATTTGGCAAGGCCCAATCATGCTGTGTTATGTCAAGATTGTCTTTCTCGGCACTCAGACCCTGAGAACAATATTAAAAGACAACAGAAGTAAGATCGAGAATACTTTGTTAGAGACTAGGACTTACTTGAGTCATACTTACAACTTTACCTACTCCATGTTTAAACACACGCGGTATCTCTAATTTACTTTAATTTCCCATTTTTCATCATTTAAAAATTAATGACCACACTGCAAAGCCAGGGCAAAGTGTATCCTACCCCCACTTCGTACATCTAATAAGTGTGTTTGACTTAATTAATTACTAATGCAACAAGTTCTTTTCGAATGAGAGCTTATTCATAAGTCAAAAAAGAGCTAAAAAAGAGGTCACGAGTCATTGTCATAAGCTCCAATAAGCTTTTTCAAATGCCCCCCAAATCCTCGGTGAAGACTATTATTTTATCCTTTTCTTATACACTTAGCAGAATGCACCTACTTATACACTTAGTAGAATACACCTAGTCACCTACATTTTTGCTTCTCTTTCTAGAAATGTCCAATTTCACCTAGCTGGCATTGTTGGTGAAAAATCATTTAGATCATAGAGCCTCACTGAAACAAATGACCATTTTTACCTTGTGGTAACAAGTCATGGAATCATACGATAATTTTTAGCAATTAATCTTCAAAATTAAGAAAAATCTTAGAGTAAACCACTCATATTTGTACCTTTGAAGGATCAAATCCAAATCCGCCCATTTGCATCATACGTTGTGTATCATCTACAGCTGCATAAAAAACAGCACATGTAACAACTTCTGACTATTGTCTATCAAAACCCAGCTAGCTATAATGGAAAAATGACAACATGCTGATAAGGGGTAAAAATCCATAATCGTGAAATTGATGAACAAATTAAAAGTATACATATAAAAGTGCTTAGCATTCAAGTCATTACTAACCATTTTCTTCACCCAGGATGAGACTAAACAATCCTCTTAATCCAAACAGATTGAGGAAGTACCTGAAATGCAATCTTTGTACAATTAAACCA
Source organism: Pachyrhizus erosus (assembly GCA_026544285.1). Taxonomy (NCBI): domain Eukaryota; kingdom Viridiplantae; phylum Streptophyta; class Magnoliopsida; order Fabales; family Fabaceae; genus Pachyrhizus; species Pachyrhizus erosus. Next base: position 9,524 of record JAMLFT010009979.1, read on the forward strand.
GAGTAAGAGTGAAACAGGTAAAGACCCATCAAAATAAAGATTACCAAGAGCGACTGCTAACATAGCTAACATCTACTGTGCTAAGGTCTATTCCATTCTGTAACATCGACCTAAACCTCTGTGTCAGCGGAAAGGGTATCTTGGCTGCAGGAAGGTTTAAACATTTCAAGAGGTAAATAATAAAAGTAATGAATCCAAGGCAATGCCAAGCATATGACTGTCATAAGTTAACACATGTACTTATATAAAATAAAACATAAAATACAAGTTGCATCATTATTCACAGAAAAGAGCCAGCATCTTGGCAATTTAAAATAATAGACGAAGACAAAATACATTTTCAAGAATATGAATTCACACAAAGAAATATTCTAATCAACAGGAAGAAACATATAGGGGAAGTAAGTGTAAAAAATTACCTGCTACAAATCCAGAAAAGAAAAAGTTCACCCAAGCAAAAGTAAGAGTCTGTCCAAAAATAGGAAACAACATAAGTAAAAGCCAATCAACCATCTCATAATTGGAGAAAATAGGAGCATGATCCAAAATCTAAAGCCAGAGCACTTTCAAACCCCAATTTTAACACCTGAGGAATGATCATTGAAAGGTTTTTCTTCATCATATCCATGGCCATGTTTGGATCAGAGAACATCTGTGCTTGCGGATTCTGGCCCTGGCCCTTCGGAACAAACAGCAGACCATTTTCCTTCAATGCAAAGACACAAACAATCAATTTACTATTGATTTGGTTAGGCACATGATCATCTAAAATAGCGCACAAAGCTCATGACACAGCTATTAACTTCTAACAAACAAATTCCAGCGCTCATTTGAAGACGTCAAGTTTGAAATTCATTAATCAACTATCTTGTAAATTATACAGTGAAACACGGTTTGGACACAAGCAAACAGTATGATAATCAAGTATCTTGTAAATCATACAGTAAAAGAAGGTATGAACACAAAAAACAGCACGATGAAACTTCAACATTCTCCCAATCAAAAACCATGCATTTAAGCCATAAAATATTATGGAAAACAAGAATATGCACCAATCAAACAAACATACCTCGTTACAAAAATAAATCTTGCGAGTGCGAAAAGCCTTCGAGGGAATAAAATTCATTCCAGCACGTAAACTCCGAGCTCTAAGGATCACTTGCCTGAATTGATTAATATCAACGTAACATCACTTACATATCAAAATAAGAAAAAGAAAATACAATAACAAAATTAACCACACAATCAACTAATCAACAAAGCTTGGGTATACCCTTCTTTAACAATTTTGGCATCAGGGGTCTGTGAAGAGTGCATAAGCTTAGAAACAAAATAACGGAGCACACCAATGAGAACCATAACCACAGAGAGAGGGATCAACACCCAGTCTCTGATTGCAGTATCCAGCACCAGATCTTCTGCCATCGCTCTAATTCCTTGTTTCCTACAACCCCATATGAAAAAAAAGCCGTTTATGACCAAAATAGTATTTTTTTTTAGTTTTCAAGGTAAAATACTTACATTAGTTGGCTTTGCCTGTTGAATTTGAAGAACTTACCGTGTCGCACTTTATGATTCGGTTTCGCGAGTTCAGAAAACGAAACTGCTGATGAATTGCAATGCGTCACGGAGAAAAATCGGTGGAGAAGGCGCGCTAATTGGGGGATGCGTGGATGGCGCTGGGTGAATTTGGGAAATTGAAGACGAGTCCACGAACCCTAATTTCGCGATGGAGGAACAAGAGAGTATTACCTAATACGCTTGGTTTTCATCGTTAAAAACACTGAAAGTCGCATGCTGTGTTTTTTTTACGATGAGGCCCTTAAAAAACATATCAAAAAGGTGTTTTATTGAACTGAGATTTGGGACATATTTGTTTAATCTTTTTATTAAAAATATTTTTTTAATCAAATAAGTAATTTTTTATTTTTTATGTGTAAAATCTGTTTGTTTAATTTTTTTTAAAATAATTTTCTGCTTATTTTTTGAAAAAACATCTATTTATTTCTTAAATTAATTTTCTTAAAATTATTTTTTTAAGTTTAAATAAACTTGTTCCGAAGTTTTTTTTTTAAAAAAAAAAACTAAAATGCATTATCTATAGTCTGTAGCATTATTAAATCTGATATAGTTTTCCTCAATAGTTTTTTGTCACATTAATTTACAGTATAAAACCACACAATTTGTATCAATAATTTATCTCTTAATAATATACACAATTATTATAAAATTAAAATAATAGTTACTATAAATAATTTTTAATAATATTTTTGATCTCTCATATTCTAATTATACAAATTATTTTTTTTAATTATTGTAATTATATGATTTTAATATTTTATAAGTCTTTATTAAATTTTTAATAGATTTTACTATAGTCACATTTCAAGATGATACGTTGATGATGTAAAAATTTGTGTTACTTGATAATTACGTTGATATAATTTAATTATATTTTTTCTCGTGAATATTATCCTTGTAAAGAATCAAAGCAGTATATATAATAAGTAACATGTCAATTCTCACTTTTTACATTATCATTCAATTTTACAGTAATAAAATATATTAAAAATTTAATGAAAATTTGATAAATAAATCAAAATTGTAATTTGAAATATCAATGACTCAAAATATAATTAAAACTATAAATTATTATTAATAGTAATTAGTGTAAATAATTATTATAAATAATTAAAATAATATTGTTATAAA